>JBBPLN010000674.1:0-15184 GCA_038089815.1 Sutorius eximius
CTCGCCCCCATCCGAATCAGAGGTCCGCCGGGTAGGTGGAAGACTAGAAGTTACATCCCGTGCCTCCTCCTCCGCTTCTTCGGTGGCGTCTTCGATGGGCACCGCAAGCGCAGATTGGGACGCACGCCCCTCCTGCGCCGCATCGATGCCACGGGGACTGTCACACACCTCCCGGGACGGTGCGATGCTCGGCTGCGCGTCGGGCCCGGGCTCGCACTGAGACTCGAGACCCTGTTGCCACTTCATGTCTTCCACACCCTGACTGATTTGTCGGACTTTGACTTCGTGCGGCGGGGAGACACTCAGTGCGGGCGAGTGTGGATGGGACGGCGTCCGCGAGCGTGACGTGCTCTGTACGTCCGGTACGTCCTCCTCCAGCGTCGTACCGAGCTGTACGCGGCCTTTCTTAGCGGGCGATTTGACGTCGAGCGCGTGCTGCGATGCGAATGATGCAAACATGAGAATGGGCAAGGTCCGGGAAAAAAAAGGGCGTGCAGAGGGATAGGTTTACGTCAGGGATGCGCCAAGGGGCAGGGCAAGAGAAGACGTACTGCACTGGTGGCAGTCCTGGGTGTCGCTGGCTCGAGCGAGACCTCTCGTTCGCGTTTCCTGGAGAGGGTTTGTTCTGTTCGGTTTGGGAGTACATGTACGGTTTGGAATCGGATGCACGATGAGTCAATGGTGGTCCGGTTTTGATAAAGGCAAAGGCCGTACTGCAGCCGCATAAACGCACCTGTGCAGTCGTTTGCGTCGGGCGAGGGGGACGGCGAGGGTGGAAACTGCTTGCGGTCGTCTTGTACAGCGACCAAGGGCTCGTCGACGGTGTCAACCATTGTGCGCCGTTGGTCTGTACGCTGTGAACGTTGTTGGTGTACTTGGAAAGCGGGAACAACAGGCGCAGCTGACAAGCGACAGAGGAACACACTCGGCACAACCCGATGATGGTCACAATAAAAAGACCCCCCTCCCGATTCTCATCCCAACCAGATACAAAACAAAATCTATTCTATTGTCCACTACCATCCTGTCGCCGTCGCTCGTCTGCAATCGTCAGCATGTGCACCAGACTCGGCTCAAAAACGGGCTTAGTTAACACGCTGCAGCCGTGTGAGCCCGCGGCGGATATCATGGACAAGACGACAATACGCACTGATCCACCCCTGCGTCAAAATATTCTTTCTGATCCCTGATAAGCGCATTCCCTGCACCACCTCAGCACCGCGCCACGCCCGAGAAACATGCGTCTTACCTGTTACACCGACGACAAAGTCGTGCCGGCCCATCTCCCGAAGCTTGGCCACTACCTCCAGTCCAGACATGACCGGCATCTGGTTATCCAAGAATACGACATCATACCGACCGGGGATCGATATATTCCCGGCCTGCCCCGGATCCTCACTGGCCTGTTTGCGCCCAAACGTCCTCCCGATGATCATCCCGAGCGCGATCTCCCCATTCTCTGCAGTCGAGACGCGACAGCCAAGCCTCGAAAGCGTCCGCGACATGATTGTCCGCGTCAGCCGGTCATCATCTACGACGAGCACAATCATGGGCGGTTCGAACACGGACGACGACTCCCTCCGCAACGGGGGCGCTGGCGTCCCCTGAAAAGGTGATTTCAGGCAGCTGGCAGCGGGCTCCACGGGAAGAGGTGATAAAGGGCTCGTCCCGAGTGGCGTGGCATCAATAGACCCACAACCAAGGGATGGCAGTGGACTCCGATCCTGCGCCAGGCCTTTGGAACCCCCGTCTGGCGTAACGGAGGTACCCACCACCGAACTCTCCCCAAGAGAGTGGGAACCCCGATAACTTGATAGACTGGACGTTCCTGCTACTGTGGGAGGCAATGGGGGTCCAAGCTGCGTCCCAGAAGACAGTTCCCTAATCGTTCGGGTCAGCACGTGCGGCTCCGATTCGTCGCTTGCATTCGGCAACTTCAGCTCCACCAACCCCCCTACGATACAAGGTTCAGTCCAAGTGGCACAAGGAAACGGGGGTGGTGCATACCCTGATCCATAAGCGACTCCATCGCATTGGGAGCCGAAGCCGGTCGCGGAGATCGATTCTGGAGCAGGTCAATGGACAACGATCCCTCGAGACCGGGCGAGTTCCTCTCGCTCAGCCCAGACTCGGGGTCGGGCGTATCAACAACCTTGACACCCACCCCCAGCGCTATCTCGCAATTCCCATGACAAACCGTGCCGGCATACAGCCGATAACGTGAAAAGGAGCATATGAGATCTTGATGGTGAGATGTGGATGGAGTATGGTACATACGCAATTCGACCCAAAAGGTTGATCCATGTCCAAGTTTCGAGCGCACTCCCAAACGTCCCCCACTCAATTTCACGATTTGTCGCACTAGAGCCAATCCCAACCCGGTACCTTTCCCACCTTGTTGTCGCCCTTGTTCGGTTTGATTAAATGCGGCTATTTGGATGAGCAGACAGGTAGTTGTTACCAAAGTAGCTTGGGACCTGCAAGACTCACTGAACAGCTTCCCCTGTGTAATCTCGCGGGGTGGTATTCCATTTCCCGTATCGTTCACTTCGATGCGCACGACTATTCTTTTCAACGGGCTCTGTTGGATGGCTGGATTATCGGCAACTTCTTGGTCGTCCCTGACGAGATACGTGGATGTCGGATCCACTTCGACCCCGGGAGTTACCAAGACCTCGTCAATGACGTCCCCCTGCTCCACCTGACCTCTTGAAACACGTGTCGGCTCGGGGTGAGGATGGGCAGGGAATACGAGCCGAGTAGTACAAGTGACGCGCCCACCCGCAGGCGTAAATTTGCATGCGTTGCTATCGTTTCCCCGTCAGAAGACCCTGTGATGAACTCTAACCCCTCACCTGGCGAGGTTGTTGATGATCTGGCGGAGTCGTATGGCGTCCCCGAGTACCACCCCATCTTCCGTATCGCTCACGGAACCTGGATCTTCCCCTGCGGCTTCACAGGCTGCGTTGCGCGCGACCTGCGACGTCAGGCGATAGGGAGAGCGACGTGCGCGCACGACCTACTTCATCGATTCTCCTGTCTAAATGGGTCACTAATTCAAGATTGCGTGCATCGGTGGTCATCCTTAATGGTATAAAGAGGGTTCGTATCACTGCGTGAAACGCATATGGTTTGGACAAGATCTCAAAACGCCCACTATCCATGCGATTGCTGACAACACGTCAATGCCGGGTCGTGAAACGTAACAAGGGAAACTCACAAGTCAAGCATATCGTTGAGTACTTGGCAAACGTCAGCCAGGGAGGACGAAAGGTTCATAGAAGGTCAACCTTTGGACATCATCACCAGGCTACCTCCGAGCGCCATAAACTCGATTTCCTGTGCCTTGGATACTGCGCCGGACGCTTCCATGTTCTGAACTGCCAAGACTATCATTACAAAGGTTAGCGGGGCTGCGGGTACACGTGGAAGCTACGCACGAGCTGTATTCAGAGGTACCCGGACCTGTACTAGGCACGTATAAAATTACGTGAACTCGTCATTGTCAAATTAGCACTCATCGTGAAAGACATAGCTGCGATTCCACGTTAGTCGCCCCGGGATAGACACGACACAAAGAAAGACTTGCGATGTAAGGCGGCGCTTCGAATCCGCTTCCTTGCGCTCATTGATTTGTGCCTTTTGCGTCTCTTTGAATTGAATCTTTAGTTGTTCGCGGAGAATAAATAGTCTCCTCTCGGACTAGGAGCCTATCGATGAACACGATCGACGGAGACGAGTAGAGTCTACTTACGTTCTCATGCATGTAATGGACAAAGAGAAGAAAAATGTGGTATAGGATGAAATTCAAGAGGTCTTCCTTGACGTATTAGCGCTGTCCTTTGGGTGGGTGAAATCACGCACTCCGGACCCAGATCGGGTGGTATGGCAAGATCAGTACAGATCCGCTGACACGAGATCACGAGAGGGGATGGTGCGGATTCTTCTATTCCACTTACACGATGAAGAAGGTCAAAAATCCGACAAGTGCGGTCATCCTGCTTGTCATGAGTCCAAATAATGCAATCGTTTGTAAAGCCGAGGTGTAGCTGGTCGGATCGTCATCCAGGTGGAGAGGACGGAAAAGGAAAGTCGTACTAGAATATGCCAAGGAAGTCTCTTGATCCGATTTCAAACACGCGGATGGGGCTATAGAAGCCACACAAGTACCTTGGAATGAGACGGTGTCAGGCACGGACGAGAGTTGAAGAAATTGGTGGTACAAACATGGAGAGAAGTTCATACAAGCCCCTGAAATTTGCTTAATATGCGTTGATAAGCAGAGTGAGAATCACTGACCAACACCAGGTGGCACATCCCACAAGTATTTGGTATGGGAATGGACGATCTCGAGGAAAGTCGAGTACGACAAGTACGAGCAAAGGGAGAGTCAATGCGGGAGTGAACTGGACGGACGTCAGCGTTTCTGGGGATGAACGAGAGGCACGACTGACACCCCATATCCAAATTTTGTCAAAGATGTTGATTGGGGTTGGGATGGTGCAAGCGCCGATGACCCAGTTCACGACGAGGAAGAGAGAAGACCAGAGTACGAGCGACTGGGAGCGAGTAAAGGTGCTGGTCGAATGGCGGGGACAGAAAGGGGTACCTTTTTGATGAACCAGTGCTCTTTGCGAAATCGTTGTTCCGTTTTGTCGTCAAGAAAGCGAACACAAAAGAATTTGGCGATAGCAGGCCACGTTTCCCAACGAAGGGACCAGAACAGCCCGGACAGGAAGTTACCGTCGTCGGGCATGGGGGTGGTGACGGGACCGATGCTGGTGCCAATCTGAGGATGACCGTCAGAGGATCTGGTGTGACCACGTTCGGAGAGTTGATCAAGGGAACTCGTGAGGTCCTCCGTCCAATCTCTGTCGACGACGATCTCGTCGACCTCGTCCCCGTCTGCCCCATCGTCTGTGCGCCGACGGGCATGGTTTCCCTCGAACGTGCTTGCGACGGCAGACGAGTCAGAGGGAGAGTCTGCCGCGATCCGTTTCATGCAGCGAGCCCAGTGAACTTTGAGGCCAGCGAACCTGGCTGTCTTTGCGCTCCTCCTACGCGCGGAGGGGAACGTACCCGCATGGAGAGAGTCGCGATAAGACATCCGTACGAGGAAGATACAGGTAGAACATTGCAAGATAAGGCGAGACCGTACACACCAACCTACGGTACTCCTCCTCCCCCCTCCGTACGGCCGAGATCGGCTTCCACATTCGCGCTCCGTCGGAGTTTCATTTTGCCGCCGCATCCTGTCTTCGCCTTCTCCACCTTGTCTCCTTCGTCATACACCTCCGCCTCGTCGTAGTTACACATACCCCCACCCAGGTACGCAAAAAATATACCGAACCTCGCATCATCCAGTGATGTCTACCCCCTCAGCACCTCGGTCGATTTTTTGGACCCATCTTCGGACACCGCTTATTATGGCAGTGCACATCACCCTCAAGAATGGGGACAAGGTCAAAGTCAACGGTAAAAATCAGCCCTCCCTCTCTACTATCTTCTCTCATCTATAGAAATCGTGTGCCGCAGATCATGTGTACTGTTCCCCTCCTTGGTCGGTCCGAGACGGCACCCCTTACTCCGTGGCACGCATCATGGAATTTCTCCCCCCAGAAGGAACCGCCAAAGGTAAAGGAAAGGCAAAGGAAACGTATACCCGTGTTCGCCTCGCCTGGTACTACCGTCCAAGCGACGTCAGCGATCGTCCCGTCGCAGATTCCCGTCTTCTCTTAGCAGCCATATATTCCGAAGTGTGCGACATCAACCAGCTTCGGTCCAAATGTTTCGTCACTCACAGGGATAAAATTACCGACCTCGCCGGTTGGAAGAAACGTCCCGACAGATTTTATTTCAATCGTCTATTCGACCCCTACATCAAGAAGGAATTCGAGGTCATCCAGGCAACGGACGTCCGAAACCGTACGTCTTGCCCAAAAGTCACGTGTTTTCAACTCAGTTTCATCCATCGTCACAGTACCCGATCACATACGGCAGGTCTTACTCTCTAGATATGAATACGTGGTCGCGGAGAAGGACGTCGTCCCCGACCTCACAGATACCCTTCGTCTATGCGCCACGTGCAGTCAGTGGTGCGCAAAGTACGTGGCACTCTCCCTACCAACGCACCGGATCTTATTGACCCCGTGCATTAATTAAGCCCCGATACGGTGGGATGTGACAGATGTAAAAAGTTCTTTCACATGAGCTGTGTTCAGCCACCACTCCTTGCCAAACCATCACGTGGTTATGGTTGGACGTGTGCCCCGTGTTCCAAGCGCCACGAAGAAGAAGTCGACAGTCATGACGTTCGTCATCCGACCCCAATAACGAAACCAAAGTCCAACGCCCCAGCACCTCGTGGGCGTGGCCGTCCACGAAAAGATCGGACCCTCGCCGAAAAGGAAGAGAGCATGGACATCAAGTACTTCAAAATGTGGCCATTTCGTTATTTCGGGTAAGTGACGTTTTGGACCTCCATCTTCCGGCGGAACACTTGACTAACTGCATGCCGGCATCCGCGCAAAGCCAATACACTGTTGCGGAGGACACGCTTGGTAAGTGTGGAATTACCATTAATGGAAAACGTTATATATGGATCGTAGATCCCGACGACCTCATCTTTCCGCGTGCGGCGACACGTGTCGGCCCAAAGTATCAGGCCGTGATCCCCCCTCTCAGTGCCGTAGTCTCGTCATCAGCCGGTGACGATGTTCTTCCGCCCCAAAATGGCGTGGACGGCGGCCAAAGAGGGGCCGACAGTACCGTGGAGGTACTGAGCATCATTAACAACCTACCGGACGAGGAAGGTGCGCATATATAACATGCCGTTAGGTAATCCCAACTGACCGCCGTCCAGTTGCAGAACGTAAGTGACTTGGTATTCTTGCCGGCTTCTCTCCATTAATCGCTTTGCTTGCGAAGTGGAGGAATGGAAGTCTGCGCTAACTAGGAGGAGCGAGGACCTTCATAGCGTAGATTGGCTCACGGAGGCATTGCGCCGTTTCTCACAGGCACATTTGATGAACAGGGGTTGGTCCACCGTGGACATGAGTGTCCCCACTCGCTCCGAGAAGGTAACCATCATGCGTTCGCTTATGTTGATTCATTTTGATCAAACTCTACCTTGTTTCCCTCCCCCTCGCAGTGGAAGAAGGGCGAAAGTAGATATATTGATAAAGAATGGACGACGGAAGAGGTCGTCGCCTTTGAGGATGGTATCCAACAACATGGTCCTGAACTCCGAGCGGTACGTGACGAAGTAGGTACACGAACGGTGCCCGAGGTCGTCAGATTTTACGGCCACTGGAAAAAGTATGTCTCCAAGTTGCGCTGCAGTTTTATTTTATTTTTTCATACTCGATGTTAGCTCCAGGCTAAAGGAGGAGAATGTACGCGCTCGCGAGCGTGCCGCAGTCGTCAAAGAAGACGAGGAAGAGGTCACCGTAGATGTGCCCATGTCCGACGACGAAGGGTCTATCGTCCGCGGATCAGCCAGGGTAAACAGTAGTTGTGGCGCGTGTCGAACGCGCGAATCTGACACCTGGTGGCGCGCTCCCAAGGGTCTCGCAACCGAGATCCTCTGCGAGAGCTGCGGCACAAACTGGAGGAAATATGCAGACTTGAATGTCCGACCTGTTCGCGAAGAGATATTCGTCCCTGGGAAGAAAGGCGCCGAGAAACGTGAAGGCACACCGTTGAGCGCTCCGAATGCGAAGCGGCTCAAGGTATAATTTTTTTTATCGAGCGGCTTCATTGAGAATTGATTTCTTGTGGGCAGACCTCTGTAACCACGAACGGCACACCTCCACCTGTCACATCCGTCGCACCTCAATTACGTTGTTTGGCGTGCCAGAAGAGTGGGCCGATGGGTCGCGTCCTCAAGTGTAGTCAATGTCATTTCCGGGTGCATGCAGGTGAATACCTCATGGGTCTTTGGTGAACAATGTATCCTTATACGTCCGTTTAGGAGCATGCGGTGTCTCTGTTGACGAGCACGCCGTAGAACCATGGCTATGTGAACTGTGCGACAATGAGAAAACGCAGGAAGCGTCCTTGGTGTGTACTTTCGGCTTCTCCTTTTTTCTGGCTCGTGCCTTACGCGGGATGTGCAGAATACCAACTGTGTGCTCTGTCCGCGCAGGAAGTCGAAGATGTCGACCAAAGATAGCGAATCGTTTTTGCGTGCGGTAAAGCCCACGGAGGGTCAAGGATGGGTCCACGTTTTGTGTGCCGTATTCTCTCCTGAGATCACGTTTTCGGATGTCGTCCATCTACGACTGGTGGAAGGCATCAGCACCATCCCTCGTGCCCGTTGGTCAGCGGTACGTAGCTCCCCTCGCTGATGTCCGTGATGGTCATTCTTATACGCCACAGCGGTGCACATTGTGCGGCGAGGTGGACGGCGCCGTCATACGATGCAGCGATTGCATTCGAGAATACCATATTTCCTGTGCTTGGAGGAACGGCCACCGGTTCGGTTTCGAGATGCAACCTGTGCGTTGTCACCCTTTGTCGATCGCCCCTGTTAACACACGGTCCCTTCCATACAGATCCGGAATCACCGTCGTGACGCCATCGCGACCACGTTCAAAGGTGACACGGGCAACATGGTCCCCGTGGTCTGTTGTCAAGAACACGACGCGAGCAAACGCGTGTTGTTCGACATGTGCGAGACGGACGAGACGGGCGAGGTGATTCCTGCCCTCTCCCGGTTGTATCAGACGTGCTGATCTTTCCCTTTTATTTATTTTTATTTTTATTTTCCTTTATCTCGTCTTAGACCGCCCTCCAAGCGTACTGCCGCACGTACAAACAAGCACCCACTTCTCAAGCACATGCACTCCTTCGCAAAGCCCGCCGTCTTGACGTGCTCATCCACCCGGCCCACCGTGCCGAGCTTGTGGACGGCCCAACGGAAACAGAGCACCAATGTTCGCTGTGCACAACGCAGTACTCGCCGTGCTTTTACCGAAGTAGGTATTACCCCGATCGGTGGCACTGTCACAAGTGCCATTGGTCGTTGCAAGTCGAGACGCGAGAGAATGGGGTTGAGGAGTGGTCAGAGCTGGTGTCGCCGCGCGCGTCGAGGGCGATGCAGGAATGATGATCCACTAGGCATGGGTGTTTTGCGTAGCAGGATATCGGCGTTGGGTCTTCCTGGTGTCTATTTTTTTTTTGACAGCTTGCTTTCTTGACACTGTCATTATGGTCGCATGGGTTACATCTGCTTTGTAAACTAGTATACGAGCAAAAAGGAGACATGAAAGGAAACGGATGGAAATGGAAAATGGATGAGAGAATAAGACTCGTTAGATGCAGCACATGATACACGCGACGAAAAATGGAAAGGATAGTACTGTGGTGTGAACCTGAAAAGAAAACGTTTAAACATCCAAATAACCAAAGGTTTATATAAATATCCATGAGAGGGAATGTCGCGCCGGGTCGAGAGGACACGGCTAGTCTACGTCTTGATTCGCTTGTAGTATAGTACATAGGCGGGGCGTCCCTGTGGACAGTCAAGGCCACATCCGAAAGAGAAAGGACGAGCACATACCACCACTTCCTTGCTATCTGTCGAACTGATCCGGCTATCGTCGCAGTAAAGCCACCCAGGCCGAGACGCAATAAATGCCGTGTCTAAAACGCACGAGAAAACTGAACACAAGCCCACACCAAAGCACAAATCGCTCACAGTGTCCATTGCTCAGACTCCCAAAGTGGTTCGTGACGCCATACAGATCATACCTGTACGGTGGCACCTGCACGCGCGGATTGTCCGCCACGTTCGCTGTCGGCTGCTCCGCCTTGCGCATATCCGGTGGGAGTGGAGGCGGCATGTAATTGGTCAGATCGAGGCTTTTCAGAGGGAAATCCACGACCGTTTCGATCTTGTCTGTGAAGGGACCCTTGACAGAGAACCGCTTGAGGTGGATCAACAAAACGGGGGGGAGACGTGAAAGAGATAGATTCTTGGTGGCGCTGCGCAGTGCTTTGCATTTGGGACAATACCTGACACGTCATGGGGTGAGATCGTTTTCGGTTAGATGGACGGTGCACTCACCATGCTTCTGATTTCTCGAGGACCTCCTCCTTGACGAATGCGTCCAAACATGAATACAAGGAAACCTTGGACGGGCCCTTGATAGAGGGTATCGGCAAGGACAAGTACATGAATGGATTATAGGTCGTCGACGTCTGAAACGTGAAACCCGTCAACGTGACAAAGCTCTGAGAGCCGAGCCGAAGGCACTGACGTGATGACATGTCAGACACTCCATTCTGTTCCGAAACTGTCCTTGGAAGTAATCCACGATCAGGCTGTCGTTTCGCATCCTGTATATCTCCCACTCTTTCTCGCTCGCGATTTGCTGAGGCAGTTTCTCGAGTTCAGCTTCGCGTTCGGGTGACGGTTCGTTGCTGGGTTTCGTGAGTACTCGATTGAGGTCTTCGTGGAGGCCATCGAGGAGGAACGTCAAAAACTCTTGCGAGTCATGCTGATCTGAGCCACTGAACTGGGCCGCGTGACTACATATCGATTTCTATGTGGGGAAAGTGACTCAAGCGCCCGAATGGATCGGTGAAAAGATGGACGTACTCGGAACCCAAGGGGGTTTAGGTGGGGAAGCTCTGAATGGGACATGTCGTAGAGGATATGTGCAAATGCACCCGCCAAACTCCCTTTTGTCCCCAACGGATTCAGCATGTTCACCGCGTTTTTCCACCGCCCGTCTTGAGTACGGTCAGCAATCTCGTTGGATTCAGTTTTGGACAAGTGAACCATACCCGTAAAGAATCTTGCAAAGGGTATCGTGGCACTTAGACACTGGATTGTTGCGTTCATGTAGCACGTATTGCCCAAATTCTTCAATCCGGCGGTATTGAGTTGCGTATCAGACCAATAGACAACCGGATAGTCAGATGGAATGGTCGGGGGTTTCGGACCTGCTCTGGACATATGCGGTACCGAAAGAGAGTACGAAGACGAATGTAGGAGACGAGGGCGCGAGTCGTGACGCTCGGACACAGGACTCGCTACAGGTGGAGGTGGGCGAATGACATGGAGGTCAGGGTAGTCGATGGACATCGGACGATGAGTGAAACCAGCAACTGTGGTGCCATTCATGCATTCGCTTCGCCGTCTCGACAATGGCGAGGGGTTGATAGATGCTTGAGGAGGGAGGGATACAGGCGTGAATGATGAAGGGGTTGGGGAGAATGAGGACGTGCTTGTTACAGGAGGTGATGTCGGAGTAATTGAGGGGTATGCGATGGGTGTTGAGCTTGTACTGCTGGCAAAAGAGTAGATTGTCGGCTTGGGCGATTGTGATATCTGCGGCTAGAAAGTGAAAGCGGTCCCACAGTAGATACCAGGACATCTTACGCTTTCCGATTGACTATGAGAATGTGATATAGTTGATGGAGGTTTGGGTACCGGTTGTCGACGAGCTAGAGATACAGAACTATCCAAAATCATATCGATTTCGGGAGTTCTTCCGAATATTCTTTATGACCATTGGCTGTGAACATTATTTAAAACTTTCAAATGGTGGGGACATACAAAGGAGATGGCTCCGGGAATCGTCTCTCTGTTAACACGCCGTTCATATGTGGTGAACCAGCCAGAGACCGATTGCGCGTCGCGTCAGGGGTCGACGCTGAAGATAATATCGCACCTGAGGTACTACTGATACCGTTCTCGCGAATGCTGTTCGTTGAGGCTCGCATACCCCCGGGGGTTCCGCGGACGAGCTCATCAGAAAACATTTGTTTCCACGCTTGAAGGCCTCCTACAAGCAACACGGGCGTATGGCGCAGAAACTTCCGGTATGCACTGTCGAAAACTGCTCGGACAAAGGCCGAGAGTGGTCCGGTAAGGTCATACGTCTCTGAAGAAGCATCATAGAGGACTACGAGGTCAAATTTGTCACGGTTCTGAAAGAGCACCCATTCTTCACGCGGTGCGACAACGAGCGAGTCTTCGAGGCTAGCAGCCGTCACGCTATGCCTATCGTTAGCAGACAACGTGTCAGTGTATGGATCTTCAATTACCTTGGACGAGCAAGGACGGATGGCTCGAGGCATACTATGGCATCCGCTTTGAGATGTTCACTGTCGAATTCTTCTCGTGTCCGTATGTCAACCACAAGGGTCTTAATGCAGGGTGCGTCCAAGTATTCACGCAGGAGTTCGGGAAGGATGGTACTCGACGCCTGAATCACTGGTTTTTCTGGTGCGGGTGACGTCTTCGAAGAGAGCGGCGACGAGGCGAGATTGTTGATTGATGGTTTCGACACGATTGCTGGAGAGGCTGGGCGACTGATGAAGGTGTTCATGGATGGTGTTATTGGTGTACTCGAAGGCCGTGGTCCAGGGTCGATAGATAGCGATGGGAATTGTTTGAGTCGAGGAGATGTGGGAATGTCAATGCCGTTTACGTCGTTTGATTGCGAGGTAGACGACAAGAGGGGGTACTGGTCCCTGTGGGTTCCGGAACTGGGACCGACGGAAATCTGGCTGCGAACTCGTCCAACTCGTCTATGGATGGGAAAGCCTGTGAAAACTCGGCGATAGTATGATGGGCAAGAGGAGGCAGAGATGACTCGGAGGATGCGGGCGAAGGAGGACCTAGACTGGAGGGAGGGACAACAGCGTGGGGCGATGATGCTGTCGAACTGTTGGTTGAAGGCGGGAGGATGGTCGAGGGTGGCAGAGGAGGCGGTGCCGATACGAGGGTGGGCGATAGCTTATGCGTGCGTATGGGCTCGGGGGATCTGAGCGGGACAGAAGGAGGGGTCGAGGGTGTGGCGGGGAATTCACGAGAGGCAAGTTTGGAGGTATCGACAGCCAATCCAGCGTCGTTCAACTTCCTGACACGTTCAGCTATGGAAGTTCCGACACGCCTGCTTGGTCCTGCATCGGTGTTATCGTCGCTGATGGCTTATGTGAGTAAATTTGAGAGATATGGTTAATGATGCTCACGTTGCAGCGGATTTTTCCAGATCGGTCAGCTTTGCCTCGATGGCTTGGGCACGTTGCGTAAGATTACTGCCCTCCGTCTGATGATGCAAACATTAAGTACAAATGAGTCTGATGAGATAGAGATCGACCTTTTGAAAGTCCATAAACTCTTTGTACAAGACACCATGACGCCCAGGTTTGTTTTCGGCCGTAAACTCTGCGCTGGTCATGAACATGTGGGCCAGACTACCCGCCATCAACAGCGCGCCGAGAGCAGCCTTTAGGTCCCCCTGGTTTTCATACATCTGAGCCTGCTGAGACTGCCTACGTGCGGTCTTGATGAGTGTCATGGCGGATACGCCCTTGGCGGCCTTGCGGACATCCTCCTTTGCCTTTTCCTTGACCTCTGCGACTTTCAGATCGTCTTTTATTGCAACGGAACCATTGTGCATCGCTGGCGGTGGATTATGGTCGTTTCTGGTGTCGTCGGGAAGGTGTAGGTGACTCTTCTCACTGTGCGAAGATCCGAAGCCTGTTGGTGGAAGTGTCGGGTGAAGAATTGCAACTCCAGGCATGAACACGCGAACGAGATGCACCAAGGGGAATAACGCGCCACCAAAGGGACGGACCGGAATCACTGCGCACGCAACCTGGGACGAGGAGGTAGGTCTTGATTATGTAACACGCAGTCCTGGCTTATTTCGAGCACGTGACCCAACGCGTTCAACATCATCCACGACGATGACGGACAACAAAACCGTCCATTGGGCCCTCGACGTGTCCGTGTCCGAGTTTGGGACAACGTTCGACACGACCTCCTCGTCGTGCACGCCAACCTCGAGCGTACAGTACATCAATTCACAGCTCGTCGCGCATGGGTTCACCGCGAGCCCTGGCATAGCCCTCGACGGCATCTCGAACGAGAACTTGGAATGCATCACGAAATGTCTTCTCGCGATGCTCGGTCAACGACTGGTATGTCTATCCGTCCCGATCGCAGTCTGTTCGTCTGAACACGTGGTAGAGCGACATGTCCCGGGCAGAGCAACTGTCGACCAAATTGCGAACATTATCGTACGACCATGAGCGGCTCATGGGCATGCATCTCTCTTCCACGGAGAAGGCGCTCAGCGCAGAGCGTGAAGTGAACATGTACAAGTCTCGTCTTGCGTGAGTAGCAGCAGAGCTGGCTTGTTAGACATTCTAACACTGCGTTAGCACCGCTGCTCGTTCGCAACAGTCAGTAGAGGCGGGTCATAAACAGACCACGGCAGAACTTCAGCGTACGAGAACTTCCCTCCAAGCCCTCCGTGCCACGCACGTAGCCGAACTCAAGAAGAGGGAGAAGGAGATCGAACGAATGGTAGACAAGTGGACCAAACTCACAGATTCCCAAACAAAATCGTCTACAGCCTCTCCTGGCATGGTAATTCGGGGGGCCAACGCGGAGGTCGCGACAGGCATGGAACTGCTCGGAAAGGGAAAAGGATACCTGGAAGTCGCTCTGGAACACGCGGAAAGCTCGAGAACAGAGCTGCTTGACGAGACGACCCGACTGAGACGATTGGTACTCGTATCCGCGAATCGCTTGCAGTCTATGATACATGAAATACGCACTCTGGCTTCCATCAAATCCGAAGAGGCAAGGTTCTTTCATCGTTCCTCATCCGAGGTAGACTGATATACAATCAGCCCACTCCCTTTGATCACGATGCGTTGTTCCCGCTCACCCCTATCAATGCAGCAGATGATAAGATTCTTTCCCTCTTTGCATCCGCAAACGATGCCATCTCCTTACTTTGCAAACATTTCTCCGACAAGCCAAGCGCCACCCAGGATGCGACTTCTGGAGAACCGATGGAAGCAGAATCCGAAGAGTGCCAACGCCTTCAGGCCGTCGTCGAAACGCTTCAGACCGAACTTGGTCTGTGGGATGCTATTCGTAATTATGCTTTCGTCCGATAACATTCCTTTCACTAGATGAGGCCAAGAAACTACACGAGACCCACGCAACCGAGATACATGACCTTCTTAATCAACTAGCTGCCCAAGGGGTGCAAAAAGCCTCTATGGATGAGTTGATGATCGCTTCCGAACGCGATGCTGAGCGCGACCGACTTGATCGCATCAAGAAAGAGCTTGAAGATGAACGCGAGAAGTTCATCCAAGCAGCCGCGAGGCTCGGCAAAGAGAAATCTGCCTTCGAAGTAAGACGCGT
>JBBPLN010000675.1:0-15181 GCA_038089815.1 Sutorius eximius
TCCTCGCTTAGCGATGCGGACGAAGAAGAGGAAGAGGAGGAAGAGGATCAACCCCTTGCTACTCAGGTGCCCAACCCGCAACCACCAGATACACCAGCGCGAAAATCAAATCAAAGAAGCGGAAAAAAGACCTCGAGTATGATGTCCAAATCACAGACCGCACCCAAGTCGAGCGTGCAATCGGACATGAATGGACACGTTCCGGATGCAAAGGTGAAAGTGGAAGAGAAGATGGACGAATCTCAGTTAACAAGGCTTGCTACTGGTGTCACCGTCGATGCAGCCCAGTCGTCCGTCGCTCATGTGAGTGGTAATTTGGCTCCTTTGGGATAGATGTTCTTACAACTGGGCTCGTCTTCAGCCACCTTTGAGAACCGAGAAAGCAGCCTTTGTTGAACTTCGGAAAGGCATCATTCAGGTGACGGCAGTAGAGAATGACGGAACGCCCCGGTCGCTAGTGATCCTCACTGGTTTGAAAACGCTCTTTCGGACACAACTCCCGATGATGCCTCGAGAGTACATCGCTCGTCTGGTGTATGATAAAAATTCAAAGGCACTTGCCATCGTCAAACGGGGATACAAGGTGGTCGGAGGAATCTGCTATCGCCCGTTTCCCCATCGTGGCTTCGCAGAGATCGTTTTCTTCGCCACGGCTTCCGTCGACCAAGTCAAGGTGTGCCTTGTTCTCTCTTCGCGTCGGCAGCTAAAATACGTCGCAGGGTTACGGAGGCATGCTCATGGACCATTTTAAAGCTCATATACGCAAGACATACCCCAACGTGATGCATTTTCTCACCTACGCAGACAACTTTGCAGTGATTTTCTTCAAGAAGCAAGGATTCTCCAAAGACATTACCCTGCATCGATCCGTATGGGCGGGATATATCAAGGACTACGAAGGTGGTACGATCATGCAATGTACAATGCTGCGTAAAGTCGATTACCTCGACAAGGCGAACATCATCGCACGGCAGCGAGAAGCGGTCATAGCCAAAATTAGGGCAAAGTCCAAATCACATGTTGTATACAAGGGCCTAGACCAGTTCCAGGAGGGCCAACCAGAAGGCACCGTCGTAGACCCCAGGGACGTTCCAGGACTGCGTATGTTATTTCCTGATTGAAGGCTGGATTCGTATTCTTACAGTGCGACAGGGGAGAGCGGCTGGACGCCTGGAATGTCCACTTCGTGAGGCCGACGTTTTGCCCTCGTCATCACTCATCACTCACCCGGTCCACAGCTCTCGTTTGACGCCGCAGAGCGCCGAGCACAATTTCATGCATCGTCTACTTGGGGACATGAAGGCTCAGCCAAACGCCTGGCCTTTCTTGCTTCCCGTCAACGGGGAGGAGGTGGTCGACTACTACGAGGTCATCAAGCGGCCCATGGGTTAGTCTCGTCCAAACTGTTTCCTAGATCACCTGACCCCCGTGCAGACCTCAGCACCATGGAGCACAAACTGAACACGAACCAATACCCCAACCTCAAGATCTTTTTGGACGACGCGCAGCTGATATTCGATAATTGTCGGTTTTATAATCCGGAGGGGTCGGTCTATGTAAAGCAGGCGGCCAAGTTGGAGAAATTCCTGAAAGAGCTCGTTGCTGATTACACAAAGAGGATGGGGTAGGCAGTGGTATGTAGTGCATGTTTCTGTATCTGTCCCATTCATCGTTCAACTACTCACGTCGGATCAGGTTTGCTATGGATCCACCTAGTGACTTGGCGGAATCTCTGTATGTATGTGGATTGTTAGAGGATGTATTCTTCGGACACTGCAAACACTCATCGTATCCATTCCGGATTTTCGCTTTGATATCATACCAGCCTTGCAGAACGGGCGTTGAATCTGAGGCGCACTGAACTTGGCCTTTCCTGGTCGCGCACAAGCAACTACCGACATTCTCATTTGAGATGTTCGTTCGCTGTTTGTCAATGTGATTGTGTTGTGGCTATCGATTATCCTCGGGAGCAAATGACTTTCCGTCGCCGGTTCGAGAGCCTCTCCCTGGGGCCATCGACACCGTGGGCACGGATGTAGATGTATCCACTCCAGGCGCTGACCATGGTCCTCGGACAATCCGACCCACGTCGTCGGTGATAACGTTGTGTCCGGCGGGGCCCCGACCACATCTATCGCGATCATCGGGTGAGTCTGACGTGGGACAACCAGGGCAAACCATGAGCCAGAAGTTTTTCCCTGTTCCCAGGACTTTTGGCTCGGGCGCAGATACGCGTGCGATCGTCAAGAGTAATCTAGTTGATGTCCGCTCTGATGGCCCATGGCATCATATGTGGGCCACTTTGATACCCCGCTGGCCAAGACGATCAAAGATTGGAGTGCATTCGCACCTCACTCCCAGGCCCATTCCTCAAGTTCGAGGCAGAGGTGCTCAGCGTCCACACGGGAATCGAATACATGTCGGTTTTTGGATATTGCATAGTACATACGCATACAGGGTAAACATGTGTAACATACTCTTACACGAAGCTGAACCCGCCCCCATCCCGTTATGGTTGGACAACACAGGGGACTACGCTCAACGCTGACCGTAGGACTTGGTCTCGTACTTGCCAACACCGATGATGATGTTGGCGGGTTCCTGAGGCTTGCCAGTGAGGTAGTTCTCGATGATGCTCTTCGTTCCACGGCCGTAACGTGCCTGAGCATCGAGAGTGGTGCCAGAGTAGTGGGGAGCCATGCCGTTACCGCCGCCGAGAGGGTTCTTGGCCGTACGCCAGACGTGGTCTTTTGGAGCAGGCTGGACGTCCCAGACGTCACCAGAGTAGCCTGATTGCCGAGAAAAGATCCCGAAATCAGTACGCGGAAACGAGGCATGGTGAGAAACGTGGAGACGTACCGTTCAGCTGACCGGACTTGAGAGCCGCTGCGACGGCGTCCTTGTCGCAGATGGCGCCACGAGCGGTGTTGATGAGCCATGAGCCCTTCTTGAAGTGCTTGAGGAGCTCAGTGTTGATGAGTCCACGGGTACCTTCGTGGAGAGGGCAGTTGACAGTGATGACGTCGCACTGAGAGACGAAATCCTTGAGGTCCTCGACGCGGCGAGCTTTGACGACCTTGGCGCCGGCTGAAAAGATGAAAAATAGATGAGAGCCGAGATATGAAGCCAGTGAGCCGGCTCACCTTCAGGGAGAGGAGCGTAGTCGTAGTACAAGAGTTCCTTGCAGTCGAAGGGAAGCAAGCGTTGAAGAACACGGTAGCCGATACGGCCAGCACCGATGGTGCCAACAACCTTGCCCTCCAAATCGAAGGAGTTTCGGGCGATCTGTGAGACTTCCCAGTCACCGCGCTCGATCATCTACACGATATGTAACATGGACCTTAGAATACGACCTTTGTGAACGAAACCCATGTGTCGCGTACCTCGTGGGCAGGAATGAAGTTCCTGACAAGCAGGAGGATGGACATGATGACGTGCTCAGCGACGGACACGACATTAGAGCCGGAGACTTCCATAACCTGGATGCTCTTCTTGACGGCAGTGTTGAGGTCAATGTGGTCAGAGCCGACACCAGCCGTGACACAGAGCCTCAGGTTCTTGGCCTACGTACGAACGAAACATGTGTTCACACTGCCGTTCTCAGCTCACAAAAACTGACAGTTCATACCTTCTCGAAGAGTTCAGCCGTGAGGTATCCGGGGTGGAACGGCGTAGTGATCAAGATCTCAGCCTAAAATAGACGATGAGATCCCGCGGGGAATCAGGGCCAAAGCGATAGACGCACATCAACGATGTGCTTTTGGAAGTCGCTGTCAGGACCCTCCTTGGAGTCGGACACCTATCATCAAACGCGGCGTGAGCAAACGAGACCAATTCTGGAAGAAGGGTACACTTACAATGTACTCATGGCCTTGCGATTCAAGGTATTCACGGAGGTTGAGCTGTGGGTCTAGTCAACATGGCTGTTGGTGTACAAGTGCTTCTGATCGTCGCCCACCTCGTTCTCGAGGGTGCCGAGGAGACGAGGCTCAGCGACAGCGGATTCACCACCTCTGTAAAGGATAGCAAGGACCTATGCCAAGGTGAATAATCGCGTAGATGTGAGATAGGAGTATTCATTTCACCTTCATGACTAGGACAGAGAGATTTTGGTTGATGCGAGTAGGTGCTGGAGAGAGGACTGGGTGCAAGACGACGAGCTCCACTCAGCTTTTATACTACAACACAGGTGGTTTCCTGTGCGAGCATGGGTTACCACAAACGGTATGGATGGCCGCCATCAGTAGCCGTGTGTGGAGGTCCGGGATGGATCGTTTTCACCCTTCCATTCACAGAACGGAGCTGTGAAGCACGTGATTACGCGAGCACCAAAGAAATCAGGGCCTGAAGTCAAGCCTCGCGTTCCGGTACGATACCAAATTTGAGGTGCAACAAGGGTATTTTTGGAGGTCTTTCTCGTCTGCGATGATGTGCCCCCACACTTGAGGCGGCCGCAGGGCAGGAGTCTCAGGGAGTCCAAGAGAGGCTCCCAGCATCTCCGTCTAGCCAAAGATGATGACTGATCCCAAGCTACTTTTTCGTTCCGCCATGTGAGCTGCCACCAACGGACACGGACTAATCATTTAGGATAGGATCGGAAATTCTCGGGATCTGTCATAAAAAGGGAAATGTCATTAGCTGAGTCCCACAGCCGACATGATCATGTGCGGAATGGACCGTAGCGCTCCGGGAACGACCCCGAATTTGGCATGCAAGATAAGTGTATTCGTTTCTAATAGCTGGTATCTATGCTTTAAAAGCGAACGTTCAGCTCATCCAGTCCGGAAGAAAATATCGGAAGCTTACCACAAGGGTCATCATACTATAACATGCAAGTGTCCAGGAACTAATCGAGTATTTCTCCCTTATCGTGTGCTTGGAAGAGTTCTATGTCATCAGAAGGTATACCATTTCCTATCGCGCGCGTCTTGTCCCTTCCTCTTTTTACAACCTCCCACTCTATACGAAGAAACACCCAGATCCATCTCCGCAGCACCTCGGCCATTTCAAGCCAAAATATGAGGACACTCCCGTCTGACTGTGAATAAAGGTGGCTTGACAGCTTGATGGACCATGTCATGCGAAGGATGAAGTTCATGAAGATGACCATCGGGTATACCGGAAGTGGATAAAGGAGCACTGGACGCAGTCCGTATGGATATGGCGCATCATGGCGTCCTGTGGCGTTGAATGGCGAAGATGTCTGGTCAAGTGGAGAAAAAGATCCATGGGATCCGTGGGTTGATGGAGCACTTGGCTGACAGGATATCGATGACCCCCGGATTGAACTCCGAGCCAAAAGGTCAACGCCCCAGTCGTTGGTCAGGTCCCACCAGAACGAAAACGACGAATTAATAACGACCGACATCAGCCTAGTCAAATATAGGGTGAGAAAACAGGGAAAGAGATACGAATCAACATACCAAAGACGAAAGAGTGGATGTTCACCGTGCCATCCCTGTTGTGTAGCAGAGCTTCCATGGGTATGTATTACATCTGAGATCACGATCCTTTGCGCAGCAGAGAGGAAGATCACGGGAAACGACGACGCGTATTTGATGGCATTGAACAATGGACGGCGGCTTGAGTTCACTGGAGAGCGGTACTCGATAAGGCACTGACGTAAACGAATCAGGTAGGGCAAACTGATATATCTCAGCATGATAAAAACCAAAATTGGATGTAGGATCTGACCTCATGAGGCCGGGTAGTATCCACTGGTACCAGCCATCTTGTGATGGGAGCCGTAACAGACTGCCTCCAGGGAGCAGCATGCACAGCGACAACCACATGTCACCAAGGACTTTTGCAAACGATGTCAGAACGTCGGCAAATACGATATCCGAGAAATATACGGAGCCGTTGGGGCTAGGAAAGAGGCACCTGGAAGCAGTACTAATGAGGAGAACATTAGAAACGTGTCAGGATTATTGTAAAATGACGCACAAGAGGAACCAATCACGCTCTCGTTTATGAAAGACATCATATGGGCACACGAGTGCTGTTGCTGCGCCGAGAATGCATACTGCGGGGATATATCTAAACATATCCACGAGAGCGGTGTCTGAGCGTGTTGCTACCCGAAATACGAGCCAAGCAACGAAACACCAGCCTGCATAACCGATGAATATCCGGTAAAGAGGCATGTAGAAGGAACGGGCGGGGGGGTGTCCATTCGATGAGGGTGACCTGAGAGGGAGATGGTTGCTGGTTGCATGGAATTCTAACGCGCCAGGCCCATCAATACCGAGTAACTGCAATCCATGGATATTCGTTGCCCATCCCAGCAAGCCCAACCCGACGAGAGACAAGACGCGGAAAGGAAGAGGGAATATGGCTGCGAGAGGTACTTCGTTGTTGGCGTACATCACACGCTCGAGAGGACAAGCATGCGGACGAGCGCTTCAACACGTTGACGTAGATTTTTAAACTGCGCATCATACACTGCTAAGTCACCTACACTTCTTGATTGGTAAGCCTAACTAAGCATGACACAACAAGGTGGTGTCACTTGTAGTTAGGCTTGTTTATTCAGTTTTCGTAGGAGATAAGGACAGAGCATGTGGCTAGTAGGATAACTCAGTTGCATGTGGGCAATGGACTAGATATGTATTCACCTAGTAGGATAACTATGTGCAGGGTGAGTATAATCATAATGGTACAGTAATGTGGGCTTACCTCAGTTGTGTGTGGGCAACAGACTGAGGTAGAGGCTGTTGAGCCAGAAACTATATATGCCTGTCTTTAAGTACTGTTCAAAAAAGGAAAGGTGTGGGGTACAAAGGGTCAACACAAAGCAAAGGAGGTGAGTACACAAAGGATGTTGTTGCATGCTGCAATGACCCTGTCTTGCTATGTTCTGTATTGTAACAAAGTACAAAGGAAAATGTAAGCTACTAAGGTCCATAGAAATGTGGCACCAGTCTGATGTGTGGCTGCATGCTTGCTTGCTTATTTCGACATTTTCCTGCCCACTGGCAATACCTAATGTCCCAAATATCCTAATTATGCCCTACCAGCTACAAGGGCTGAGCATAGCCTGACTAAGCTTGGCCCATGCACCCTATATGGTAGATCCTTGGATAGGTATATATTGTGGCCACCCCAGAGGACCTGCTAATGAGGATTCAAATGCAAAGTCAGATGTTCAAGGGAAGCCCTTGAGTTGAGCAGGGATTGAGGGATGTTAAGGGCAAGCCTTACAGCTGTTTTCAAAATGATGCAGAAAATGTTTTGATAATTCATGCCTTTGGAAACTGCTGGGAAAGGACCCCAAACTTGTCTGAGTCAATTTGTGCTGTAACTGTACTGTGTGTATCCCCCACCATGGCCCAGCTATCACCACCAGCTCATAGTTCTGTGAACATGTACACTGTGTGCATTTCAAATGCTGATGTTCTTGTGAAAGATTGTATAGACTGTATATGTAGATAGAGTACTTAATGGTGTACTATGTATGACTAGGTTGAAGTGAGTTGGATGAAAGCCTGAGGCAATGCTGTGCTGGGAGAGTGATCTGCATTACCATTCTTAAGGAGTTTGTAATGCACATTGTAAGAATGATAAAAGGTGGGGTAGGGCGAATAGGTTTGTTCCAGGGGTTCTGTAGGTAAGGTTGTTAGTGCAGGAGGGTTTGCTGAGACTGACTGCAGTGCTGGAGAGTGGTCCAGATGATTCGGACAATAAGAATGACCCAAAAACAAATATTCTGGACTAGGAGGTCTAAAGACAAGGAAATGATATTCTGGATAGAACAAGGTTTGGATGACAATGCTGATGATGATGGGAGACTTAGAGATGATGGGTGATCAGGGCAGACAAGCACAAGATGATATTCTAGGAATATTGGTACAAAATTTATAGTCCAGGCATACCCAAGACTGTAACCAAGGAAATGACAAGTACACATGGTACATGTCTAAACACATTGGAACATGTTTCGAAAGTAAAGAGTAAGCATAATCATCAATGAATAAGCAAGAAATGATAAGTCCAAACCAAAATAAAGGTATTCCAGACCAAAACCAGCATAATCTGGATTGGATTACATAGATTTCCAGTTGAAAATCAAACCAGACTCAAACTGGACCACATTGGATGGAATGGACTGGATGCTGGATGCTTGAGGACACCTAGGATACTGCAAAAGGAGGATTTATGAATATAGAGAGCCACAGGCTCCTACATCTGCAGGGGTCTTGAATACTGACTGTCTCCAGTCAGTTACAGGAGGAAAGATGGACTTAGGAGATCCTTGGATCAAGAGTGATAAACTGGTCTAGGTTTAAACTGAGTGGATGAGATCTGTGACAAAGGATACTGGATAGGCTTAGGATGAGGGCAGGAAATGCAAGATCATGATAGACCTGAGAATGATGATGCATAGGTGGATAGCAAGCCAAGGACAATCAATGACACCCTAGGAATTTAGGATGAGGGCAGGAAATGCAAGATCATGATAGACCTGAGAATGATGATGCATAGGTGGATAGCAAGCCAAGGACAATCAATGACATCCTAGGAATGAAGCTAGATGTCCAAATCCAGGTCCGAGTCCAATTTGAATCCAATGGGACCTGAATGATATGAATAGAAACAGTGTAAGTGTAGAGGAAATGGAACAGAAAAGTGATAGGCATAAAACAAACAAATCTGGATGTGAGATACCACTTGACTTGACTTCATAAAACAGCTTTCACATCTATGCCTGCATGAATCCCATAAAGTGTGGCATGGACCACAAAGAAGCCCAGAAATTGCAGACCAGACTGACAGAATTCTGAAAGTGTTCTAAATGGATTTGAAAGTTTTTCAGATCAGATTGAATGAATTTCAGATTGGAATGAAGAATTTCAGGACCAGAGTAAAGAATTTCAGGACTGGAAGAGGATGAAATACAACCAGAATTGAAGGAATTGATTGCTAGATCAGAATGAACAATATCTGGATTGGATCAAATGTTTTCCAGATTGGATTGAAGAAAAAGTATTTCAGAAAGGATTGAACAATATTTGGACCAGATTGAATGATTTCTGGATTGAATTGAATGATTTCCAGACCAGAAATGAAGGAAATCCAATCCAGACTGAAGGAAAAGTATCTCAGAATGAATTGAATGAATTCCAGACTGGATTAGAAACATTCTGGACCAAGATTGAAGGAAACCTGATGTCAAGAAGGTTGAATATAAAGCAGCAAAAGACAAAGCTGCAAGACATAAATAATCCAAGCCAGCAGCAAGGAAATCTGGACTGGTAAGGGCTTTCAGATCAGAAAAAGATCCTGGAGGATCTGGACAATCAGAAATGATAGCTGGACAATAAATGAAATCTGAATGACAGACCAATGAGCTGGCAGCCTGAGCCAGAATTAAAACTACAAGAAGGGAATGTGAATCAGGCTCAGCCATAGATAAGGATGATGAAGAATAAAGAGAAACAATCAGATGAGACAAGTCTGAGTCTGAGTAAACTGTTGCATGATCTGAGGGATCTGAGTCCAGAGGGGATATCAAGTCTGGACCAAATGTGGTCACAACAGGAAAATCTGAGACTGACTGTACATCAGCTGAGTGGGTGAAAACAGAAGGATCAATGTCCATAATTGCATCCTGGACAGGACCAATGGTTTCTGGGATCGGATTAACAGTATCTGGAGTTAGATCAATGATATTTTGGGTTGGATTAACAGCATTTTGTATCAGATGCAATGTAATATCTGTCGGATTACAATCAAGAAGAGTTGAGGGCAGAATAGATGGAATGGGAGAAACTGAGACAGGATTAGGATAGGATATAGAGGTAGATCAGATCCCAGAACCAGATAGAAGAAAGGTTGTTGTCTCCATGACATTGGATATTGGATAAGAATCATTTGGATGAATGTCTGACCTAACAATGGAAAGCCAATCTCTGATTTTGTGACAGATCTGTGGTGGAAAACCTGAAAGAAAAAGCTGATTCTGCTCATATTCAGATAGCCTATGACCGGAAAGAAGTGGTGAAGCAATTTGAATGAAGGAACAATGATAAACACCAAGATCCTCTAGATTTCACATATTCCAACATTCTTGGACCAAGGAATAAAGGTCTGAATGACAATACTGGAGCTTGGATTCACATCTGGGATAGTAGGATTTAACTGCTGCTACAAAGGAATCCCAGTGTGGAACAAATACAGACACTTCAGGAAGAACTTCCCAAAGTTTAGCATTATCCAGAAAGGCATAGTAGACAGCAAGCTTGATTTTCCTGGCATCATTATAATGGAGAGCTGAACCTAGTATGTCAATATCCTCCGAGAACCCTGGAAGATGAGCTGGATTGGATGCACTGAAGAATAATGCCTCCAGACTTCCATAAAGAGGTCAACAGAGTAGAGTAGACATCAAGGGACTGGAATGCAAAATAAACTGGTCAGATATAGTGGAACCAGTGATGGAATACTGTTGGAATTGGCAGATTATAGTCTGGAATGGATCTGCAAAGGGAGAGGTGAAATACTTAGGAATATGTGAGAAGTCAAGAGTAGGGATGGAAAGATGGAAAGTGATTGTCTGAGAAAGTGGACTAGGCTCAGATAGGCTCAGATCAGTGCTGGAACACTGTCTGAAGCAGTGGATAACAGTCCAGAAGAGATCTGTGGAAGTAGAGGCAAAAAACTCAGAAAGTGAGAGAAGTTGGAAGTGAGGAGGGGAAAGATGATAAAGCACTATCTGAGAATGTGAATTAGGCTCAGATATAGTTAGATCAGTGATGGAGCACTGTCCAAAGTGTTGGATAGCAGTCCAGAAGGGATCTGCAAAGATAGAGGCGAAAAATTCCAGAAATGAGAGTGATTGAGGATAAGGATGGAAAGATGATAAGGTTGTGTCTGAGAAAGCAGAATATAGTTGAAGATGGTTGGACCACTGATGGCACACTGTTCAAAAGCTTTGGATAACAGTCCAGAAGGGATCTGCAAAGCTAGAGGTGAAAATGTCAGAAAGTGAGAGAAGGTGGAAGCAAGGAGGGGAAAGGTGATAAAGTGCTATCCAAGAAAGCAGACTATGCTCAGATATGGTTGGAACAGTGATGGGACATTGTACAAGGCACCAGATAGCAGTCCAGAAGAGATCTACAAAGGTAGAGGTGAAATCTTGGGAGGGGAGAGAAGTTGGGAGTGAGGATCGAAGATGATCCCTGTCACAGTTGATCCAGTGGTGTTAAGGGTACAAGTGGACCAGATTCTGATGACAGATCACCTAGGGAACAAGGAATTGAGGTTGGATGACTATTCCAATCTTACAATGTCACAATCTACAAGGTCCAATGTCACCAGGAGTAGTAACTTGGAATCTGTCAGAATGATGGAATTTATGGAACTCTGAGAGCAAATTGCAAGTCTGGGAAGCTGCAGGGTGGGTCTGAGTGTCCTTCTTGATAACCTTGAAGAATCCCTTGCAGTGAGCTCCAGATGTAAAAATAATAAAAGGTGGGGTAGAACAAATAGGTTCATCCCAGGGGTTCTGTAGGTAAGGTTGTTAGTGCAGAGGGGTTTGCTGAGACTGACTGCAGTGCTGGAGAGTGGTCCAGATGATTCAGACAATGAGAATGACCCAAAAACAAATATTCTGGACTAGGAGGTCTAAAGACAAGAAACAATATTCTGGATAGAACAAGATCTGGATGACAATGCTGATGATGATGGGAGACTTAGAGATGATGGGTGATCAGGGCAGATGAGCGCAAGATGATATTCTAGGAATATTGGTACAAAATTTATAGTCCAGGCATACCCAAGACTGTAACCAAGGAAATGACAAGTACACATGGTACATGTCTAAACACATTGGAACATGTTTCGAAAGTAAAGGGTAAGCATAATCATCAATGAATAAGCAAGAAATGATAAGTCCAAACCAAAATAAAGGTATTCCAGACCAAAACCAGCATAATCTGGATTGAATTACATAGATTTCCAGTTGGAAATCAAACCAGACTCAAACTGGACCACATTGGATGGAATGGACTGGATGCTGGATGCTTGAGGACACCTAGGATACTGCAAAAGGAGGATTTATGAATGTAGAGAGCCACAGGCTCCTACAATGGTCAATGTCTTGAGTTCCTAGTTCACTGGAAAGGACAAGATGAAGTAGACCATACATGGGAACCAGAAGGAGGTCTCTCACAAGCCAAAAAGGCTGTACACAACTTCTACAAGTCACATCCTAATGCCCTGCAGAGATTGCACATGACACAAACCGACTTTACGACACTATTTAACCCTTACAAAAACTATATGGAAGTGTCTGCCCCATGGTCTTGTCTAAAAGCTGAGTCATAGGAGGGGAGTAATGTTATGACACTCTTTTCATGAACCTATCTAAACCCTAACCCTAATACCACTATGTCATAAGGCTATGCTGGGCCGGTAGTACACAATCCTGCCTCATGTATTTAATCTCCATCATCCAGAATGCTCTAGACTACATGCCTTATTAATCTCTGCTTGTCCTTACTCACGCTATGTCATCATACATCATAGTTTTAGTCAGCTTATTGTAAATAGGTACAAACACAGACTACATATATAACCCTGCAATGCAGACCATAAGAACTCAGTCAAGTTCTTGTTGGGATTCCTCTACATCCTCCTCTTGATTCTAAAGCAAGTATCTGATAGTTGAGTGGCTTGATTCCATATGGGATTAGAGTCACCAACAGGTTTGAAGAGGCAACTAAGTGATGCAGTAGATAACTGTGCAGTGGAGTCACAACAAGGGTGGTCTTGAGAGTCTAGTACATCCCTTGAAGCGGGAGAGAGGATGAGTCAAGAGAAGCTGACATTCAAGGTAGGTACAGGGTAAATGAGGTGAGGGGGCCAAGGAGATCAAGGTTAGAGTACAAAGTACAAAGGGCAAGGTATATATATAGCATCTGTTATAGGGGTACATTTTCACCCTTTCTCACCATCACATGACCTCAGCACATCAGTAAACTGCTCCCTTGGGATAGAGTCCCAACTGACTCATTAGCTGCCAATGCCACTCACTCACCAGTCATTGCAAGTTGTTGTGCTTTGGATCAGACTGTTATCTTATCTTATCTCAGATCTATGATCCAATCTCCTTTGTTTGTCCTGGTTGACATAATTATAGAGTTCATACTCCAACATCTAGAATGTCATCACATGCTATGTGCTTCCCTTTCATTTCTGCTCACAGCCTTGAGGCTGTAGTGCTTCTCTTCCATTATGCCTCATGCTGTATGCTTCCTTTTCATCTCCACTCCCACAGCCTTGAAGGCTGTCCTCACTTCCATTCTGATGCACAGCCAATGTGGGCTGTGTATTACTTAGTCTATATATAGTAGCGTATCGGTAGATCCATACCAAACATGTACATACCCTTGAGTAGTACTTAAGGGCTAAGACCTGCTCCAGTGAACACCAGTTTAGTTCACTTGGAGTCTTCCCCATAAGCTCCTACTACTCTCTTGAGTCATTGGTTTGAGTTGGCAACCTACAGCTATAGCTAGCTCCTTGGGTTGTTTCACTTGAACTAAACTCTTATCACTGTACCTTGCCACTTTTTACTCTTACCGCCTTGCACCTCTGCATATGCTGCAAGTGCATGTTCTCTCACCAAGGAAAGACATCATAGAAGGCTAACCCAGGCCTTCAGTGCCTTTCATCGCTCACCAGACTCTCGCTCTGTTCACAGCAGTTCCCATACACAGGGGATGTCCTCCTCACCCATTTTATCTAGCACAGTACCCTGAAGGTTTATTCAGGGGCTCCTCACCAGAGTTAATGCCTGACGACAGTGCCTCAAACATAGAGGACACCTCAGGGAGTGTGAGCCGACACCTGCTGATACGCCTCAGCCACAAAACAACCACTTTCTTAGAAGCATTAAGCATGTCCTTTGGACCATCTTTCTTAGGAAATCCAGAAGTAGCACACAGGGAGAATCCGCTGAGGGCAGTAGCAGTAGGACTCAGATTAGCAGTCCCCACAGGCTCAGGGTTTCAGCTAGACCAGGAGTCAGCCCTCCCCAACTACAGCACCACCGTTGACAACCCTCCCCTGAGAGCAGAGTTGGTAGACCTGAACAATGCATCCCCCATTGGCACACAGCTGACTTAGATTATGCCTGGTGAATACACTCGCCTCCTAGAGAACAGGTACAACTACCTTGCCTCCTACAACTTCAACACTCTGAACATTGTAGAGAGTCACAACTCTCTAGGTTTGTATCCCTTGTTTTCAGATCATCCAGAGTTCCTTCAAGCATCCATCTTGTGTCCGAAGTCCATCCGATCCAGTCCAGAGCGGTCCGAGTTACTTGGTACATGTCTGGATAATCCGGTTTCATATCCAATAGTCCAGTCCGGGTTGGATTCCATCCGGATTACCTTTTCGGGTCCGGACTTCGTTTCTTTACTTATGTTTAACATGTTTCACCTTACTCAGATGTTCCTATGTGCTTCGGCACTTATCTTATGATACATGTGCTACTTATCGTCGCTATGGACACAGTCTCGGGTGTACCCAGACTATAAAAACTGTAGGATGACGAGTAGAATCTTATCTTGGCTCTTTTCGAGAATGGTCATAACCCGTCTGAGTCTCTGATCATCATTTCCGCTCGGTTCTCGTCAATATCCGGGTTCATCTTCACTCTAAACTCGCTATCCGGACTTTGTCAAAACTCTGGATTTCTTATACTCGTCTCTTCATCGTTCCGGACCTCATTCTAGACCAGATTCTCGTCAAAGCGCTCGGTCCTGTCAAACCAAACCCTTCTCCCTTACCAACCTTACCTATAGGACCCTTGGGACGAACCTATTCGCCCTACCCCACCTATTATCTTTCTTACAACTGGAGCCCACCGCGAGGGGTTCTTTAAGGTTGTCGAGAAGGATGCTTCGACCCACTCCCCAGTGTCTTGACCTCGAAATTCTCCAAGCGGAGTTCCGTGATCTCCATATATCCACCGACTCCGAGTTCCTGACTCCGGTGACTCCAGACTGCGCACGTCACAACCAACTGCTATTGGACCTCTTTTCTGACGTCATTATTGATTCACCGCTAGTACCCGGTGGTTTTGCACAGTCGACTCCTGTCAGAGCCGCTGGTCCCCAAGGGAATCAACTAGCTGATCTCAGCCCACTCTCGCCCTTAACTCCCTTAGTTT
>JBBPLN010000676.1:0-15164 GCA_038089815.1 Sutorius eximius
AATGTTTCGTTTTTGCTACAGTACGCAAGCGATCTTGGTGTCGAGCATGAATAAGAGCGGTGAGGGTTGGGGTGTAGGATGAGACATAGAGTTTGGCGAGTTTGTCTTGACTTGTCCTGAACAGAGTGGCGGCATGGAGGGGAAGGAGAGAAAACTCGCCAGTTAGGCACCACCAGATACGCGATCCAGGTGGACATAGGGTCTGCAGGAAATCAAATATGGGGTAAACGACCTCATTCCAGACTTTTTGTAAGGTGATGGAGAGTCCCTTCATCAAGTCGAACTCGCTGTCAGACTTTGCATGCTTCAGCAACACAGACAGGTCTGACGACAGTGCTCGAACATCTTCCCTCGTCACTGACAATGGGATATGAACAGGATCCCTGTTGATTAAGACAATAAGAGCATCACAACCATAGTCACTCGCGTTCACAATGATGACAGGGCCCTCACAGGCTGCCTGTTGGAGATCAGTGAAGAGCGAGGGGAGAAGGAAACAGGAAAGACCCAATAACTGGTGAATGTTGCCCACCACTCCTTCCAGTGCCAGATTGAGACTACATAATCAATTATGCTGATCACATGCTGGAAAGTTGAGGGCCTGCTGGATTTGGATGGTCAACTCTTTGAACTCGTCTGATAACACTGCTCCTGCCGAGCCAGATGCAATAACGTCTTCAAGCGGAGAATGGAGGCGAGCGAGTTGGGACCAAAAAACACCCTGTCCTTGTTCCAGGGATTCAACTGCTTTCATGAGGGAGTTGTTGTGTAGGCAAGCTGAGAACGAATCTATGGCGAGTGATGATGTGGAGAGCTTAAATGCAAGAAGATGTTGAGGTAAGGATGGCAGCATGACCAGGTGATGCATAAGTAGCCGAAGAGAGGTTTCATATGCGAGGAGCATCATAGGATGCTGGAATTCTTCAGCTACATGGACCCACGCCCTTGCGACTGCTAGATCGGACTGAGAAAATGCCATTTGTGGGCCATTTGCAAGTTGCACGTAGAGACTAAACATCTTTTCCTGGTCCTCTGATTGATGCATTTGTTTGAATCGAATATGGAGGTGGCCAGCAAGATTATGCAAAGTCTTTGACCGGTCTGGGTGTCCAGGCGGACAGACTATCAATGCTTCCCGACAAAGTGCAATGGCCTCTGTTACGCTTGGCCCGGGTGGGGACGAGCGTAGCCTCTGTAAAACGGAGTGATTGGTAACGAGGTGCCGAAGGAGGGTCGGCTTAACGTGTCCTTGGTCGAACGAGGAGTGTCCCTTGCGAGGAACAACGAAGATGAGACCAATGCTGGCCTTCCCCTAGAACTGCGGTCTAGATTGGTGTACTCTGACCTGTAAGTCGTGGGTGACGAGAGGATGAAGCAGGTTCTAGATTGCGCGAAGCAGTAGATATGACAGAGGGGAACTAGCTTGGCCTGAAGTAGTCAAAGGGCCAAGGTTTAAGTACTACATTGGGCAAAGGGTTTTATGGCTATAGAGAGCGAAATGAAGCATAGCCCGTAAAGGCGGTGTGAAAGGTAGCGAAATGAAACATAGCCTACGAAGGCTGTGTGAAAGGTAACGATCAAGATGTACCTGAGGTATTGGTAAGAGGATCACGAGGCTGCGTAATGAGAACAGCCTTAGGAGGCGATGTCCGTAATGATGTGGGATAATCCCAGGGGAATCCCAGGCGAGGCTATGGAAAGGTTACTAGCAAAATGAAGTAGGCAAAAGTAGATCGTATGAAAAGAAAAGTGTACCACGCAGACCAACTCGTAACAGCCTCATCAAGGTCTCTCGTCGTCCTCCCAAGCAGGTCATACCGAATGGAGAGATGAGCTGCAAGGTTGGTCAAGGACATCAGCCAGTCTGGGTGTCCAGAGGGTAGGAGCACCAGTGCATCCCTGTAGAGGCCAATAGCCTCGTTCAGGTCTTCCTCTCTCTGAAGTTGGTTGTACCGAACGGAGAGACAAGTCGCGAGGTTGTTCAAGGGCGCTGACCGGTCTGGGTGTCCAAGCGGACAGAGCGCCACTCCTTCCCGGTTGAGGTCAATGGCCTCGTCAAGATCTCCCATTGCCCTAAGCCAGGTGTACCGGGATTCAAGATCACCTGCGAGGTTGCTCAAGGACGTCGGCCGCAATGGATGTCCAGGTGGACGGAGTACCAGTGCCTCCCGACCGAGGACAATGGCCTCATTCAGATCTTCCACTGTCCGGAGTTGTTTGTACCGAGTGGAGAGACGAATCGCAAGGTTGTTCAAGGACATTGACCGGTCTGGGTGTCCAGGCGGACGGAGCGCCAGTGCATCCCGATCGAGGACAATGGCCTCATCAAGGTCTTTCATTGCCCCAAGTTGCTGGTACCGAGCGCCTAGATCGGCTGCGAGATTGTTCAGGGCCATTGACTGGCCTGGGTGCCCAGGCGGACAGAGTGCCAGCGCATCCCGGTCGAGGACAATGGCCTCATGAAGGTCTCCTATTACCCCGAGCCGCTTGTGTCGAGCGGAGAGACAAAGCGTGAGGCTTTTGAGGGGTGCTGACAGGCCTGGGTGTCTAGGCGGACAGAGCGCCAGTGCATTTCGACCAAAAACAATGGCCTCGTCCAGGTCTTCCATCGTCCCAAGTTGGCTGTACCGATTGGAGAGACGAAGCGTAAGGTTGCTCAAGGATATCCACCGGTCTGGGTGTCCAGGTGGACGGAGCGTCAGCGCATCCCGGTCGTGGACAATGGCATTATCAAGATCTCCCATTCTCCCAAGCTGGTTGTACCGGGTGGAGAGATCGACGGCGAGGTTACTCAGGGACTCTGACCGGTGTGGATGTCCAGGTGGACGGAGCGCCAATGCTTCCTGGCCGAGAATAATGGCCTCGTCAAGATCTTTCATCTTCCCAAGTTCGCCGTACCGAGTGGAGAGATCAATCGCAAGGATGTTCAAGGTCTTCACCCGGTCTTGGTGTCCTGGGGGGCGGAGTGCCAGCACTTCCCGGTCGAGCAGAATGGCTTCCTCGATATCCGCCATTGTGCTGAACTGATTGTAGCGATTGCGGAGCTGCTCTGAAAGTGAAGCCAAGCAAAGGGGTCGTTCAGTGTGGTCGCATGGACAAAGCTCCAGCGCCTCCCTTTTGAGCGCTATCGCCCCGTCAAGGTAGTTGGCTCCGTCTCCTTGCTTAAACTTGGCAAGGTGTGATTTCGCTCGTGAATGCAACTCTTCAACTGGTCGAAACATTAGTCCACCTCTCCCCACACCCACAAAGGGAGACACGTACTTGGTGTACCCATGTGGGTTCGATGAGTTGGATTTGCTGTTGGGCAAGGAACAAGGTGGCAACGACACCCACGGTGTACTAGAATGTGAGAGAAGTGCGAGGGAATGTCCCCACGAGAGTCTCAATCCCATGACCACCTCGCGTGAGTAAGGATCCTTTGTAAACCTCATCTTCAGCTCTGCACTACCTCCGATGGAGGCATCAATAAGTCACTGAAGTACGCACCAGGGAACTGTGTGGGCATCCATTGAACACTATGTCCATGTCCTACGTACTTGTTGAAGAACATCGAGGTAGTAGCAAGTAGAATTCTCACATAAGTATGGTTATTCGAGGAAGTAAATTTCTCGAGATAAATCTTACTCCCACGTCCACATAGCAAAACAGCCACAGATAGTACGACCTTTCATTATCTCGCCCTCGCCCCACCACGGCACCAGTCGTTGTTCACCGTTCACCCTTACTAGCGAACATATCTGTGTCCGTGTATAACCGCAACATGCGTATGCACTCACTTGTGATGTCTGCATCGACTCACTTACCCTGACCCTCGCCTCCGCCCAAGCCCCATCTTGACGCCACCACTCAACCAAGCCCTTGGCTTGATCACAGAAACTTCATCCGGCGAGCCCCTTATCACCCTCTTAATGCCTACCTGGCCCACACAGAAACGTCTGATTGTAGAAAAAGGGCGTCCCTGTGATTACCTCGACCCATTGCCCCCCTTGATTGTACCGGGCAAGCCAATGCGGCTGCGAGCTTCTGGGACGTCCCTTTTCCGGAGCAATACCTCCATTCTCTTCTTTCTCACCAGCCGCATGCAGGACACCATCTTTCCTGCATGGTGCCCATCCCGTCAGGTTGTCGAAGCGTAAGGCTACAGCGGTGGCCCCTTTTTGCTCGTTCCTGCACTTCACTTTGACAGCACAACTGGCGTAGAACTCTTAGCATCCATCGCCTCTGTGTATACACCCTATTGGTTGATAGTCACCGTCGTCGCCGTGTACATTTCTCACAGGCAATGCGAGCGACATCTTTGTATGCGTCCGACACCCCCTAGTGCGCGCATATGGTGCCTGTCGTCGATTTAACGCGGCGGGAATGCAATACGTGCTTAGGTGCAGTGACAGTGGTATACATCTCGGAGCTGCGGTGTGCATACGCATCATGTAGGCGCGGGACGGAGAAGGGCCGGGAAGGCGGTGGTGTATGCTCGAGAGTCTGAGGGGGTTTGACCTCTCTCAACAAAGGGCACGTCAAGAGCGTCGCGGTGGCACTGAGACTCGTGTCAGATGAATCGATGACTGGTCATCCAATGATATGCGATGCCATGTTATTCATATGACAGGTGGCCTGCTTCGTGCTGGTTATTCCATTGGTGGTGGAGTTGGGGATAGAATCGGGAGCAACTACTCCCCGGAATTCCTTCCCGCAGCGCGAAGTGGCTGCGCAGGGTACGACCAGATACTGTGGTTCTTTGGCGAGCAGCGGTACGTCACCGAGAAACGCGATGAACGTGTTTGTCATGCTCTAGCGCATGGACGGTGGTCACTGCATTCCCTCGTGGATCAGCGATAGCAATGGGCGTGGACACTGACTCCAATCCATGATCAGGACAGATGTGGTGACGCCTCTGTGCATGGGACAATCCTCCAGGTATTACGCGTGCCTCAGAGGGGTGGGGAAATGGAGACGGTCAATGGTGTGGGTCAACCACATGACGTATCGCTTTGGTCATACTCGTACTGATCGATCTCGTGCACACCCTCCTCCAAGTTGATCTTTTAGCGCCACCATTACAGCGGCAAACGGCAAAAAGGCATCCAACACAGTCAAGAGGGCCAATCTCATGCGCTCACCCCGATGACGTCTGCCATGGTACGGTGGTTGACATCGAGGTGCTACAATTCGTGCATAGAATACAAAATCAATGTCAACATGTGTACATACACTGAGTACTGGTGCCTGGCATAACAACGTGTCTATCTGCGTGACGTATCGCAGGATCTTGATGACCGGAATGATTAATGACCTTTGATCGCCGCCTGGAATGATTTCTAGGGTTTGGTAGCACTCGTTGGCAGGCGGGAGGTTCACATGTTTATTTTCAGGTGTATGGATGACGTATCCCAAGGTCGGTACACCGCCTACATGCGCCAGTACCGTCACAGTGTGGGAGGAAGCACTCAACGCGTAGTATGCACGACTTCCGGTCACTTTTCCACATCCATTCAATAAATTCGGTCCCTTCTCTCTTCCGGACCCACCCTTCAGATACGAACCACGAAGCATCGTAAACTCTGAATCAGTCCCAATTGAGTTCTACTTGTGCAAATTCCAAAAATGAACAGGCTGGGCTACCAAGTCTGAATCTCATCGCTATCAGCGGTCTTGACGTCGACTACGCTGCCCTATGATGTCGGTCCGTCAGATCCCGTGTTGGCCATGACGTTCGTGCGTGTACGGTACCTCAACTTCTGCTTGTTTCGCAAATGATTGGCGCTCACGTTTGTTTCAACGCGGTTCGAGTCTTGATAGCGTGCCAATATATTTCAGTTCCAAGCGAGAGGCGACGCACCCGCCAAGGTGTGCAAGGTGTCAGAGTAGAGACCAAAGCCCCGTACAAAATGCAAGCACTCACAAGACCATTCCTACACTACAACGCTGGGAAATACCATACATAAATAATCAAGCATGACACAAGACGAGGTGTTTGTATAGGTAAATTAGACACTGAACCATCATCGTCACCGCTCTCCAGCTCATCAATCGCTGGCCGCCAGTGATCGTCGAATTTCTACCAAAGAGTAAAATCCACTTCATACCCGACCCGTATTATCTCCCAACGTGGCAAGTTGGATTGCCTCCGATCCGTCCGCATCTTCTTCTACGACCTGATCCTGCACCGGGGCAACGTCCGCGAATTCGACCGCAGACACAACCACGTCATTGGCAATGGGTTGCGACAGCTGACCAAATCCAGTGTCGATTCCCTGCCAGCGGCCACGGAGATCACGGTCATACAGCTCTCGCACGCCGATGATGAACCGAGGAATGATGGGACAAATGGCTATGCAGGAAAAGGCATTCAAAAAGAGCGACAAGTTTCCGTTTAGTGTAGCAGCGTATTGAACTATGGAGTTGATGTTGGAAATCACGTTCCTAACAGTTCATAAGAGAACAACCAAGTCATTAGTGGTAGTCGTTCAGCAGGCACTCAGGGGACCGATAGGTGGATACCATGGGAACAAATGAGAGAGGGAAAAGAAGACATACAGAAAGAAGTAAATAATTCCGTCTCTCGCGAGTTGTTTCATGTACCGGTTGGGCTGCCATTGCTTAGTTGCTCTATACATGTCAACTGAATCCTTCCAGGTTTGGGCGCAAGCGAGAACCAAAAGTGTGGCAGCAAGAAAAATTTTCGAGAAAATGCCATATGCATAAAGTTTGGACGTGATATCGCTCTGTGAAACTTCGCAGAGGGGAAAATTGATTATTTGGATGGTTGTAACTTGAGGAAATAGTGAAATGAGAAGTAGGCAATCTCGCAAGATTGAGGTGATGCATGCAGTTTTGCCAGAGATGTACCTGAGGTGTTTGTATTGGGACTACCATAGACACCTACAATGACCCAGCAAAAGATAACCCTTGGCACATAGATGGCCAAGAGAGTCCAAAGGATCCATCTGGATCGGTTCCACATCGCATACACCCGCAGGATCATTACATCTTCAATGAATCAAAATTAAACCAATCAGGGTATCAGGGTATTCAAGCAACAACTGACAATCAGTTGCAGCAAAAAATATTTCATAACCCCATGAGGCTACCAGGTATGTTGCGGTACCTTTGGAACAACCGTGTCACACTGAGATTATGGTATGTAGTACGTCGAACCACTCACACCTAGCATGGTTGTCAATCTAACACCCGATCAGAATTTCAAAACTCACACCTATCAGAAATTGGTTGTTGTTAGTAAACAAGATATAAAGCTAGAGTCTAACCACGACAGGGCCAGGAATAAAGATGGTACCACCTGTGAATGTATCTGATCAGCTCAACTAGGTGAACCAACTGTGCACTCACCAAGGCTAAGAAGGCTTAAGGATTGATTGACCATTAGCTTTCAAGTAAGTTCAAAAGGGATTGTAAGCTTACATAGACCAACATAGACCAAAATAGCGGATCTGCAGAATCATTAAGTCGTAAGATATGTGATAAGGTGTCTTGTACATGTACCAGTAAAAACATTGTAGAGACCCAAGTCCAGTGTTTGCACTGTGGAATTATCAGTGGCATAGTTGTGGCTTGGAACTCAATGTGTCCTTGCCCAAACATAGTCTACCTTTGAATAGCGTCACTCGATGGATAGCATGCGCGCTTGTTTACCGAAAGATCACGTACCTCTCGCGAGAAAGTAAGGACTACCGTGGTATCACTCAGAATAGGAGTCAAAGTATACACATAGATAGCGTTACTCACGATAATCATACGTGACAACAGTGGTAACGACGACTGTGTTGGTCTATAAGATAATAATTGAGCAAGGGAATGGATATCCATACGGGATAGATGATTATTCATCTTAAGATACTCCATAATGGATAGATGATTATTCATCTGAAGATACTCCACAGCGGACGGTAAGTCAGAAGACATGGCAAGTGCGGGAGAAACAGAGATGCGTGTTGGTTTGACAATGTAGAAAGGGTAAAATAGGGAGGGGTGCCAGCCTTGCACTCCCCGGGCCTTGGCAGCTATATCGTGTCGACATCTGCAGGTGAGGTGGGCACGAAGGCGATGGACCAGGGGTGAGGGTGCGATGGCAAGGGCAAGAGAGGGACTCACGAACGACGCAACGGCGGGGGCGAGGGCGACACGAGGACAGGGGAGGTGAGGGCGCACGATGGCGGCAGCACCAAGGCTACTCGCTGGCGGCTTACTAATACGATTATCTAAGCAAGCCTAAGCCTTGGCCCGGCTAATTCTGAAACCTGGGCCTCAGTGGGTGACTGGATCGAACAAAACTATGGGGCACAGCATATAAGATTGAATCAGGTTTCCATTTACAGTGGTTTGTTTAATTCCCAGACCCTGGGGCATTCGGATAGCAATTAGTTGTGAGTGATAATCAGTGGCTACTATTTTGCTGTGCATTAAAACTGATGCACATCTCGACACAATGAGCGGCTCAAGATATGTATCAGTTTGCACAGCGGAGTTTTCGAAACAATGCCCTCTTTTGACGCAAGGGATTGACGACCAAGCGAACGATGTGTGTGCACAACCATTTTTCACGGAGCTCCAGAAAGTGCGTTGGGTGGCGTTTCCAAACTGCCTTTTTGGAAGATCCTGATCATTACTTTGATGTCGTTGGGGAGTTTTTGACGGCGGCCTGAGCGAGGAACAGACGCATTGCTGTATCGCTGAAAGAGTATACGGTGTAAGAAATTCTTCCTTATCTCTTGGACAATCACTGGCATACATATTTAAACATTGATCGGTGTCGCGTTAGAATGATTTGATCAAGTTCTGTGAGTTTCGCAGCATTTCTGTTCCTCCAGACACTAGGGACCCTGATTCCGAAGGTTGCATGTTTCTTCTCCACGCTGAAACAACATGCGGGGGCCATCACGAAGCAGTAGGGCGAGATTGGCTGGCTTAATCCCGAAACTGCAAATTTGCAAGAGTAGCTCGACGCAAGTGGCAGTCTGCGCACTGCGGATGACGTCCAGACCGAGTTAGATGGGCTCTCGAATGAGATGTGAGGGCGTCATGTCATCATATCTGCTCGGAACTTTTGCTGATATGATGTGGATTCGCTTCCCTGATAGACGTGTAAACGAACGAGAACGACAGACGATTATGGGCAAGCGTAATCGCCAGAATGCGCTGCTGCGGACGTACGAGGGCGATCTGTACGCCATGGAGAAGGAGGGTACGCTCTCTGCGCAGATATGGGAGCGGGAGATGCTAGAGGAGCGCATCGTTTCCATGACGAGCGAGACGGGTGCTCTCAGCGTCCGATTAAAGGTTTCATCTTTTTGCCTGTCAGCATTGATGACTCACACGCTTACTTGCGCACTGTCCTAGAAACTGGACGGAAAGCAGACCGAGGCGCAGGCACCTATCGAGCGACTCGAGCAGAAGCACCAGGACGTCCAGGCCGAGTTGGGTGCGCGACTCACCGAGGTGCAACGGTCGACGCAGAAGATGAACACGAGCGTGGACACGAGCGTGGACAGGCTCGACAATATCAACAAGGTGGTCGATCGGTGCGTGTGCTGTTTTTAGTTGTGTCCCCCTTATCAGCTCAGGGGGTTCGCTCCTGCGGCATAGCTACATTCGGGAAAAACGCGCCCAGGTGTTGGAAGATTGTTCTGGAAAGATTGAACAGTACGAAGAAGAGAGTGGGCGCCTCGTGTCAAGGTTGCGGGTCAATATTCGGATGAGGCGGCTCGTCAAGGATACCGATGCGACACAGACCGAGATTGACTCGTACGATATGGAAGCGGCCGCCAAGGCGAAGCGAAATTTTCATGACGCCCGGATCATATTCGACCACCTGACTGTCAGACTTTTTGGTTAGTACGCTCATATTGGTGGCGAAATAAGTTCGCATGGGGAGACGTTGAAGCAGGTGGAGAGGGATCTGCGGGAGTACAAGGATATCAACAAGCGGTATGCGGATCAGTTGGTCAAGGTCAAGGTGCGTTCGATGGTGGTTGTGATGGGTGTGGTGCCGAGGACGAACGCGAACAGATGTCGGACATGGCCAACAATAGTATGCCAAGGTGTTGGACAAGTGAGTAGGTTGCGTTGCGACCATCCGGGCCGGATTGACATGTGATAGCGCGATCATGAAGTACCATAGTCTAAGTGAACGATACGATGCGGCATTTGTGGAACAAGACGTACCAGGGAACAGGTGAGCCCATAACATCCGATCAGGTCGCTCATGGACTGGCTAGACATTGATGGGATTAAGATACGGTCCGATGTGAAAGGTGGCGCTTCCAAACGGTCGTATAATTATCAGGTGGGACTTCTTCGTGCGAAGAAGCACGAATGTGCTGAGCTTCTGTGCTAGGTTGTTATGGCGAAGGACCAAGTCGAGATGGACATGCGTGGATGGTGTTCCGCTGGGCAAAAGAAGCTTGCTTCGATCATCATCCGTCTTGCGCTGTCCGACTCGTTCGGGCAGAACTGCAAGATACTGGCATTGGACGAGCCAATGCGCTCGACATTGTGCGCTGGCAGAGAGTCTGGTTGAGCGGCAGGGGTTCCGGTAGATGTCGTGCTGTACGCGTTGGAATATAAAAATGGATGCGCACTTACATGGGTACACATTCCGTGTCGAAGCGCGCCTAGAAATGAACCAAACTTGGAACCAAATTATGATGTTCCTCGTACCCCGTTCGTGCAGCTTCACGCCCGTCCTCAATGTCCGTCTTGACGACGTCCTCGCCCGCCGCCATCTCCCTCTCATCGAAGAGTACCTCCTCCACGTCGAGCGCACCCCCGAAAACCTCTACTTTACCCTCTGGCTCAAGGACTATACCACGCCTGGGCCCAGCGTGAAAAGATCTCGCTCGTGCGCAAGTCCTCCAAGGTCACGTCCAAGATGCCGCGCCCAAAGTTCTCGGTACCGCCCACGCCTGACCCGTCCCTTGCCATGTTTTATCTCCGCGCAAACAGACGTTTTTCGCGCCGAATGGCCAGTATGAGCTCAACGTCCCCGCAGACGTGCTCGCGCCCTTTCATACGACGCATACGCATCGACATCGGAACCGATCGTCGCTCTGGCATTCACAGAGTATACATCCCGACCCCGTCGTGTTTGCCCAAGTCGTGACCGAGACCCGGAACATGCTCGACGAGTCGCTCCATCGATTCGTGCGCGCTATGTACACCAACGTCGGGTCGGGTTGGGCGATATGTGGCATCGTCGCTGGTTGCGTCCTTACCTTTGTCGCTGGGTTGCTGCCGCTGGTGTTGACGACGGGTCGTTGGAACGTCGGTCCGCATGGGCGGTTGATGCCTTTGGTGGCGTTTCCCGGCCTCTGGTTGGGATTATGATCTTGGTTGCCGGTTTGCAAGGCGTAAGTAAGATGGGTGTGATTTGGTGTGGCGACGGGCTGAGCATCACGGTTAGATTCGCTTGATGGTGTATATTTTTGGCGACCTTTGACAGCTTCGCAAATTCGAACTCTCGCGCCCGACGATATCACGACCCATCTCCATGTCAATATCACCTCCCACGTCATTCAGGTCGACACGCGTTCCTAGCCAGCCTCTATTGATACCACCTCGCGCGGCATTCCTGCCAGAGAGATTGCCAGGCGCGTCCTCGCTCGATTCCCCCGTCTCTTTCACGACACCTTCCCACACGTCTGCGCACATATCCGACGTGAGCCTCGCTCGAACGTCATCGCGCGGATCCTGCGAATCAGAGGCATGTTCATCAATACGGTGCAACGAGATTGATGTCTCGCACACATTTTTCGACGACGTGCCCGCCCCAGATGGACCCGCGACGGCGTCTTGGCATATCTCGAGCCTGCGTACATACGCTCAGACCGGTCTCGAGGATCGCATCCAGGGTCTGGCGCTGGGAGCCCCGCAGATTGGGGCACGTACGAGTTCGGTCCCACGGCGGGATTCATACCCACCGACTACAGCAATAGCACCGGCACCAACCTGAGCGATGGTTCCCGATCGCCGCGCAACCAAAACTATTTCGACTTTGAATGGCAGCGGGGTGCCGTTCTCTACGGTCGTCGTGGATCCAAATCCGCACTCATCGGCCGTTCCGTCGTCGCCGTCGTTTTCGGGCATTGGGCTGTTCTTTGGGCGGGCGCAGTACAAGTGAAACCAACGCTCGCTGCCGTCTCTGTCCCCCTCGCTCGAACAGGACAATGACAAGGAAAAATGCACATCTACCTCTACCGCTCACGCCGTCCACGTCTCCGCCTGCCCACTCGAGCGGGTACCGCTACTGGCTCACGACACTCATACCCTCGTTCACGGCGGGCGTCCCCACGTTCGCAGCCTCGCTGACGGAGGTCCTCCGTCGTGAAGCGCGCCCAATGGGAGGTCGTGGTGAGGGCTGCAATCGTCGCAGCACTGATGACGGGTGCGCTGGTGGGCGTGGTGGTGGGTGTGGTGTCCTAGGTTGCGTGCGTTCTCTCTGCATTGTCCATGTCATCGTCTTTGGTTGTATAGATACCATCCTGTGTCTCTAGGATCGCTTTGTATTCCCTCTTTCTTTCTTTGCGTCCATCTGTGCGTTTAGTGTTCACACCAGGGCGGCCTCCCCCTCGTTTGCATTCGGTCTCTACGGTAGTACTACTCACTTAGTGTACGAAATTCTAGCTAAGTCGTTCGTTGGCATAAAAGGTTCCCATTCCGCTCTACTGCCATTTGCGCTGGTTTCAGAGTCCGGGTTTGCCGCACGGTGTGCTGTCACCTCCAATTTCCGACTCGGTGTTTTCATGTTTTAATTGTAGCCTGTTAACTAGCAAGGGGGGTGCGACGATCGTCGGACCCTGGACAGCGTGCCATCGCGTGTGGAGGGTACGAACTGCTTGTCTATAGTTATCCGTGGGGAGGCCGTTCTCTTCCGTGACCATGCGGACCATGCCTTTAAGTAACTCCATTCTTCGATGGAAGGATCCGGGGAATGCTAGCTAGCAGTGACGTCTTTGCTCTTCATTATCAGCTCTGCGCCGGGCACCCCCGCCACTTATCCATCCACACGCACGAATCGTTCACGATCAGTCTCAATACACCAGTCATGTTCTGGATTGGTTTACGTGTACGTGTGGACCAGGCGACCGAGGATATCGCGTATCGTATATCGTATATCGGAAGACGAGCGCGACGTCAACGGAACAACAAGGCGTCACTAGTCATCGGACGATCTGGTTATCGATTGATGGGTCATCAATTCACCCGATAGGAGTACGGTGATGCGTTCGACACGCGCTGTCTGCAGATAGAGATTGAACCTTGTCAGACACTGGGGTGTGTAACGTTGCTTGCCTGTGCCCTCTCCGCCGCCCTCACCCTCCTACCCCTCCTCGAACATCTGCACGATCGTCCCCACGCACTGCGCCTGCACATTACAGCACACATACACCACCACCCCGCACCGAATCGCACGAGCTGCTCAAAGAAGCGCACGCGGCGGGGAGGAGCCAAAAGAGGCCGCTACCACAGTAAGCGTCGACGAGGTGCGTTGGGCGGGACGGGTCCCGAAGATGGCGCCCCGCATGTAGTTGGTAGGCAGGACGAGAATGGAGCTGCTAGTCTGGAAAAACATGTGCGCCAGAAACTCGAAGAACGTATCGCCCATGCGCTTGCGCATAGTCCCCTTGTGGTCTGTGATCCACATGTGCTGCGTAGCTTGTCTGACGTTGGATCGATAGAGCACAACAAGTCGAGCAAGTCACGGAGCAGGGAGACGACCTATTTGTATCACCGGTTTATCTTTGCGGGGGCCTGGCAGACGTCGGATGGGCGACGGAGGAGTTCGCTGGAAGATGTTTTTCCGGGTCAAGACGAGTATGGTGTCACAATGAAGCAATCCTGGCAGAGCGGGGGAAGGGAAAGAGGTAAGCAAGACAACAAGTCTTGGTATCGACGATCAATTTTTGTTTTCGATCTCGTTGGAGTCTGTCTTCAGCAAGTCAGGTTTTTCGGCTGTGGACGGGTCGACGTGTACTTTTTTCGACGAGATTCGTTTTTATGGGGTAGCAGTATTATTTTGGGGGGCCAATGGTAGGCTGGACGGTCGGTCTCCCCGAGGAGTGCATACCTGGTGATGGGGTGAACAGGGCGGAGGGAAAGAGGACACGCCTTGCCTGACAAGGTTTTATATGTTTTGACAACGACCGATGGCTCAAGCGTCGATGGGGAGTGTGCGAGGGCGGCCTGTGTGATGAAGAGGTGGTCAACAGTGGTGTTGATGTCACGAAATTGAAAGGGCATATCTCAGTCGCGCCCGTCCTACCGTACGTGGTGGACGTTGTTGACGCCAAGGAGGGTGCGTACGTGTGCCAGAGTATGTTGTTGTCGGACTCGTACGGCGGGCTCAATCATCGTTGGGTGGACCGATGGGAGTTCGCTTTTCTAGTACGGGGATGGGTGGGAGATGGGAGCGTCGAGGTCATCGGCGTGGGCATGATTGCCGGTGTCATTCTTCACAGGGCATCAAGTAAGCCCGAACGTACATGGATACACCAAGTACGTGTCTCTTTTTCTGGATGCAGGGAGAAGTGGACTGATCAGTATCGGCCAGTCGAACAGTTGCTTTCACGGGCGGAATCACTTATCGCCAAGTTCGAGCAAGGAGATGGGTTGAATTACCTGGACGAGGCAATAGCGCTCGAAAGGGAGGCACTGGAGCTTTGTCCACCTGGACACCCAGATCGGTCAACGTCCTTGAACAGCCTCGCCGTTGATCTCACAACTCGGTACAACCAGTTCGGGGCAATGCAAGACCTCGACGGGGCCATTGTCCTCGGTCGAGAGGCACTAGCGCTCTGTCCGTCTGGACACCCAGATCGGTCAATGTCCTTGAACAACCTCGCGGTTCGTCTCGCCAAACGGTACAAGCAGCTCGGGGCAATGCAAGACCTCGACGAGGCCATTGTCCTCGGTCGAGAGGCACTAGCGCTCTGTCCGTCTGGACACCCAGATCGGTCAATGTCCTTGAACAGCCTCGCGGTTCATCTCTCCACTCGGTACAACCAGCTCGGGGCAATGCAAGACCTCGACGAGGCCATCATCCTCGGTCGAGAGGCACTAGCGCTCCGTCCGTCCGGACACCCAGGCCGGTCAACGTCCTTGAACAGCCTCGCGGTTCATCTCTCCACTCGGTACGACCAGCTTGGGGC
>JBBPLN010000677.1:0-15148 GCA_038089815.1 Sutorius eximius
CAAGGGGTTGATCCTCTTCCTCCTCTTCCTCTTCTTCGTCCGCATCGCTAAGCGAGGACAGGGATAGCCGGCGTCTCTTTGTGGGTGGTTCATCGCCGTCACTCAACATGGAGGACGTGGGAGAGTGAGCCCTTTCAAGCGGGGAGGAATGTTCTACAAGAATCCGTGAGCTAATCGATGACCGTATGTCGTGTGTTGCCGACGTGTCTCACCGATAGACGGAGAGTGCATTGAGATGAGTGACACCGGCAGCTTCATTTGTTGTCTCAGGGAGAAGATATCGTCGTCCGAGTAGTCAAAGTCAAGCAGCTTGTCTACTTCCTGCAGAGAGAAATCGTGCGTCCGTTAATATCGGCCCAAACAGGGTATCCGAGTAAGATGATTGCCAACCTAAGACGTGTAATGGAAGCATTCAGTCGGGAACGCCGGTTCAGCGTGCAAACTTGCCTGAAGCATCTCGTCGAGACGAATAGCCAAACGGCCTCTTCTGGAGAACTCCTCTCTTCCTATGACGTTTTCGTCAGCGCCATGATCTCCTACTTCATGGCCACATATGCATGTGCATAGGTACGCAGGTTCATCGTCCTCATCGGAGCCGTACTGATCCAGCGCGCCGAGAGATGATTTACGACTGTCTTCGTCACCCAGTACAACTTCGACGTCGGATGGAGGGCAGAGACCGAGGCAAGTATCGCATGCGGAGCACGGCGTATGTCGGGCAATCTTGAATGCCAGCGCAGCGTCCGTGAAGGACATTTCCGTTACCGAGGGATATATCAGTCTCATCATCTTTTCGTCGTCGCTAACAACGATGATGCTGGTGTTGCATCGGCATCGGGAGGAGAAGCCCAGCCACAAAACGGTTCCCACGATCGACACTTTGCTGCCTTGACTTCTTCAGTGTACCGTTGGATCAACGTATACATTTTCTGTCTGGTAGTTTTGCTGTGTTCTCTGTTTCGATAGCATCACTAACTTGGCATCATCTAAGCTTGACGTTCAACAACAGTGACATAGTCGATCATATCTACGTCTTAAATTAGATGCTTTAAATAAATGGATGACTATATATTGTCCAAGATAACATGAGAACATCAGTGTTTGACCGTACCCCACGCCCGCTCTCACCAGCCATGACCAAGAAAGAGCACACCGCAAAGTCTCTGACGGCCGAGCGGAGCATCCTTCGTGCAGGGAAACATGGAGTTGGACAAAACTATGTCCTCGTCATCCATGGCGGCGCGGGCACGATGAACCGCGAAGGGTCGACGCCCGAGAAGCGTGCTACGTACAGAGCGACGCTGACTCGGGCACTCAAGGCCGGTTACGAGGTTCTCAAGCTGGGAGGCGAAGCGATGGATGCTACAGTAGCTGCAGTTACGATCTTGGAAGGTAAGAGAGCGACCGTGACCGAGCTGGAAAGTCGCCAGTACACCCAAACGTTCAAATCATTTTGGGTGTGTATTCTCATTTCTTACCCTCTCTGACAGACAGTCCTCTGTTCAATGCTGGAAAAGGCGCCGTCTTCAACGTAGCTGGAAAGGTCAGGTGTCGATACCTTGTTTTGGGAGGCATTGTCAGGTTGCTCACGATAACCTATCTGTTCGACTACAGAATGAACTCGAGGCGTCCATCATGCTTTCCAAACCTCCTGCTGCTCACCCCGCCTTGCCATCCACTCGCCGTGGCACATCCGTTACCCTCCTTACCCGCACCAAGAACCCCTCCCACCTCGTCCGCGCACTCTATCTCTCACCAGGTCTCGTCTCGCATCCCATGCTCTCTGGTGTGACTGCGGAAACAATCGGCACTGAACATCTCGGCATCCACACAGTTGACCCGTCTTACTTCTGGACAGAAGCACGATGGAGGGAACATCGAACTGGACTCGGGCTACCAGTGGAACCGATCGAGCCACCGTACGCCCAGGATACTGATTCTGAGTTTGGGTCCGATACGGACTCTCAGGCGACACACATAGGTTCACCAGAAAGCCCGAAGTTTGATCCGTTGGATCTGATGCCCACCGGAACCGTCGGTGCTGTGGCTCTGGACGTTCGAGGATGTATCTCCGCCGTGACCTCGACAGGTGGGAGGACTAACAAGCTCGTCGGACGCGTAGGTGATACCCCCATAATGGGGAGTGGATTCTGGGCCGAGGAATGGAAACGCAAGGGGGGTTTCCTCAAGAGGTCCTGGGACCGCTTGTCGGGGAAGCCAACACAGGCTGGCGTTGGAATATCTGGAACTGGCGACGGTGATGTATGGCGAGCACAGTTCCGCGAGGGAACAACGTCCTGATTCGTGCTTCCCAACTGCCAGTACTTCATCCGCCACAGTGCTGCATCGGCGATAGCGCATCGCATGCAATACCTCGACGAGTCTCTCGAGGAAGCAACGCAACACGTCGTCGATGACTTGTTCAAGGACGGTGGCATGGGCGGCGTCATTGCCGTGGACAGACAAGGGAACGGTGAACGATTTTGCATCCCTGTTCTACGTAGTCGAGTTAATCATTCATCAGTTGCCTTGCCACTCAACTGTGGTGGCATGTACCGTGGCGTCATTCGTCCAGACGGTGTACCCTTCACGGCCATCTTCTTTGACGATGAACTATCTCAGCTGTCAGAGCGGGAGTAAGCGACCTTCATGCAGGGTGGATAGAATTTCTTGTGTTGGATCCGAGGATAATACCATTCGAAATTGGGGCGATCACGAAGCAACTCTGTTTGCACGATATCCACAGCCTATTTCTTTGCCAGATTATCCATCTCTTGTTCTGGTTATTTCCGGTAATTGATCGTTCCAGCAGCAGACAATACTATACCATGGTGTTGTTTCCTTGGCACGAAAGTTTCTGCGACTGTCACAACTTTCACCCCGCCACTGCTTTGTCATTCGTGAATCAGCCTCCCAAGGGCAAGCTTATTCGAGGACCCACTTCTCGCCTGACTTGAATTCCGACGGTTCGGCCCGCGACGGGCAACGCGGCTATCTTATATTTCCCCGCATTTGTTGCGTTCCGAATTAGATCGATTCTACATCATCATAGATTCGACCATATATTGGCCCGATAACATGAGAGCCGCTTCGACCACGTCCCGTATTCGCTCCCACCAGGCATGACCGATCCCACCGTGGTGTTACTGACAGCCAAGCGGGGGTATTCTTCGTCCCGCGAAATGCGATGCTGCGCAAATTTACGCTCTGGTGGCGCGATGACGATGAGTCGTGAGAGCGCGACGTCCGAGAAACGGGCCATGTATAGAGCGACGCTTGCTCGTGCGCTCGAAGCCGGCCATGGGGTCCTCAGATTTGGAGGCGAGGCGATGGATGCTGCGGTAGCCACTGTCACCGTCTTGGAAGGTAAGTGGAGTTGCGTTGAGTGCGTGTGCCTTTTCGATCATGGTCGATCTGGCTGTATATCGTGACCTTGAGTGAAGCATCCTTATGTCTTATGCCAGATGACAGATAGTCCACTAGGCTTCAACGCTGGAAAGGTCAGATGTCGATACTACCGTGGTATTGGGGTTGCTCACATATGGACAATGCTGGCCAACGGCAGATCGAACTCGCGTCCATCATGCTTTCCAAGCCCCCGCTACCCATCCCGACTTGCCGCCTAGTCGCCGTGGCACATCCGTTGCCCTCACGCGCACCAAGAACCCATGTTAGCTCGCCCGTGCGCTCTACCTTGCGCCCAACCTCGCACCGCACCCGATGCTCTCCGGTCCGACTGCTGAAACAATCGGTTCTGAACACACTGGCATACAGACCGTCGATCCGTCTTACTTTTGGACAGAGACAAGGTGGAAGAAACATCGAATTGGACTTGGACTACCAGTCGAACCGATCGAGCCGCCCCCCGTCTCGGATGCCAAGCATGCGTCTGACACCGAGGCAGACTTTGAAACACAAATAGGTTCATCGAATTCAAAGTTTGACCCGAATGATTCCATGCCCAATTTCTCGAAATGTTCCAATCGCGTGCGTTGGCAAGCCAATTGCCGAAGCGGTTATCGCCAACCGATTGGGGAACCCTGTCGGCCGGTTGGAAAGGGGTGATCGGTTGGCAATCAGGTTACTTACCACAACGTTTCCTTGTTGTTGGCGACGAGCTGGTCTTTGATGGGTTCTACTCTGACGAACCAAGAAGGTATCGCACGGTAAATAAGAGGCGTGCCAGATCTGAGAGCAATTTGATCAAGGCGCCTGCGGCCAATAGAGCTCAAAAACATACCGCCAGCAGTAAGGGTAAGAATGGTTGATGGTAGATTGTACGGCGAGGCGTCCCTTGGCCTTCAAGTGCTTCATAATCTCCTTGTCTGCCGCCTACACGGACATCCTGTCAGTAGATGAAACTTACCAAGACGTGCGTTGACTCGCCTTGATGTGCATACCCTCGTAATCCGTGACGGGCTTGACGAATTTACCACCGTCATCGAGAGGACAGGGCGGCATCTCGTCTGCGGCTACGATACCGTTCTCCCGCGCAATGCGGTGGTCGTCTTCACCAAAGGCCGGTGCTTGTTGGACGATTCCCGTCCCGTCTTGGTCGGTGACATACGTATCAGTGACGACGACGAATGCGCGGTCTTCATACTGTGCACGAAAGGCGCACGTCAGTTTCTTCGATGCGCCAATCGAGGTGTTCCCCTCACCTGTTCGGTAAAATATTCAAAGAGTGGCACGTATCGCCACCCCTTCATATCCGCGCCCTTGAACGTCGCCACTTTTTTGAACTTGGCCTTTTTAGGGTCCTTGTACAGTGTCCCCAACAGCTTCTCGCAAAGAATATAGTTGGTATCCTTTTCCTCGTCGTGGATCTTGATATACGTGAACTCGGGATGGACGCACAGCGCCAGATTTGACGGGAGCGTCCATGGCGTTGTCGTCCATGCCAACAAGGCCGTGGTCGGATCATCCACGAGCTGAAACGCAACCGTCACCGCTGGGTCGTTGACGTCTCGATAGTCCAGCCCCGCCTCGAAATTAGATAGCGGCGTCGTGCACCCCGCCGAGTATGGCATCACTCGCGTCCCGCGGTATACCATCCCCCTCTTCCAGAGCTCCGCAAACGCCCACCAGATACTCTCCATGAACGTCGTGTTGAGCGTCTTGTAGTCATTGTCGAAATCGATCCAGCGGCCCATACGCTCGACCGTCGCGCGCCACTCGGACGAATAGCGCATCACGATAGCGCGGCATTCGGCGTTGTAGTTGTCGATGCCCATTCTGAGCACGTCTTCGCGGCCGGTGATGCCCAGCCTCTTATCGATCTCGTGCTCGACGGGCAGGCCGTGCGTGTCCCACCCGAACCGACGGGTGACATGATGGCCCGTAACGTGCGCATAGCGCGTGACGATGTCCTGTAGGGGACGCGGGGTTCAGTATGACGCCCGCACATCACGAGACCAAGATCGCACCTTGATGGTACCGGCCAGCAGATGGCCATAGTGCGGCAAGCCTGTAGCGAAAGGCGGTCCGTCGAAAAAGACGTACTCGGGCTTTCCCTCCGATAGTTTCAAGCTCGTCTGGAACGCGTCGATCTCACGCCAGTATGCGATGACCTTTTCTTCCTCCTTGGAAAAGTTGAATGGTTGCGATACTGCATAGATCGGTCAGATGGGAGGAGGGAGGAGGTTGTGACATACTATCGTGCTTGGGGAACGGCATTATGATACTTCTATCCACCGTCTCTACTATCGAAAAGATGGTCTCGAACCAGTTTCCGAACCGAAGCAAGCTTTATATGCTGACGATCGAAAGTGAAATGACTCGATCTGAGTGACTCGCGGATATCAAAAAGCATAGCTTACCGTGACTCGAATAGATCGAGCGAATCTATTCCCGGGGCTGTTCAGATGTAAGACGACCGAGTAAGAAAGCGTTCACGGACAAATCTATGACTCAAAAAAGTGATCAGTGAGCACCGCACGTGACTTTGCCTAATTGACGCGAATACCAAAATGTAATGACATGTCAACACGATTCAGACTCGTCATTGTCAGTGTTCAAAGGCCTGCAACGGGCCGGTACGAGGATAAATAAATCCCATAAACTCTAGACACCGTACCATGTACCGCAGCACGATGATCCCACTCACCGGCCCGCCCATGCCGCATCCAACTGATCCAACACCCCCTGCACCTCCCTCACTGCCGCCTTCCGCTGTACCCTCGCTTCGGGCCAATCACACCCTGCCATATGCAGCGCGTCCAGTCGTAGGAGAGACTGTAACAACAGCTCAGACAGGCGTGTATGATCCAGCGGCGACGGCGACGGCGTAGGGGAAGCACCGGACTCGGACAGTGTGGCCTCAACGCCAAGCGCAGGCGCGAGCGCCCGGACAAACGCATCCACACCCGGCACGAGCGTCTCCCTCACTCTCTCCAGTTCCGCCCTGATCGCCTTGATCGCCCCCTCCTCCGTGACGGGTTGCGATGCCTCCTGCTTCCTCTCCACCGACTTTGGCGCAACGGGTTTTTCAGGTGCACCCCCACCTTGTGCATTCCCCCCGATCAGTGCGATCGTCGCGCCCTCCTTGAGCTTATACGCTGATACTGCGCACCCCACCCGCGATGTCAGCACAGTTCACAACCCACCGAGCGAACAATATAACATGATACCATACTCACATGGCGCGCCGTCCTCCCGCATGATGCCCCCCTGGTACACCATCTTGAACGACCCCGCAGGGAGTTGTGTATACGCCGCTAGCTCCGCCCGTAGCTGTCCTAGCGGCGTGTCGAGCGGGGGAAACGGGAAGTGCAAGACGTCGCGGTTCCATTTGATATGGAGCATGTTGTCGAATGCGCGACGCGAGAGTGAGAGGGAACCAGAACGGGGGTTGTGTGCAGATTCCAAAGAAAAAATGATGGAGCGGGCGAGTGCGAGCGTCGCACGGAAGAGCAGCACGAGGCTGAGTGCGACTGATGACTGTTAGATCCGAACGTGTACCGAGAAAAAAGAATATGGACGAATCACCAGAACAGAGGGGAGACAGCTTGACTGACAGCGATTCAGACTTGGGAGTGCGGAGCAAAACTGGAGCGACCAACCAGAAGCGGAAAGCGGAAAGTTACACACCGTGCGACCCGATAAGATTACACGTAGGCAGTGACAGACACCGCCAACGACAAAAAAGAAAAAAAGACCACCTGGATGGAATGGAAACTAACGGCCGAACAAAAGCTGACACAACATGCTCACAAAAGAACCTGGCAGATGAGACTCGGGTGAAACAAAGTGTAACAAACATTGGTGGGAAGTAGATTCAGATAGTAACTTGGGATTCTTCAGCTTGCACAATATATGTGCTGGATAATTTATATCATAGAGAATGAACATAGAGTTGGGCCCGAGAGGGAGTGGCCACCATCCACAAGATGTTTTGGTGCTTGATGGGAAAACCATGACATCATGGTGGCACAACCCCTATTGGGCACATATGCTAAGTTATGCTTGAGAATGGCACTCCAGCCTGTGTCTTGAGACTTGTCATGGAATCCTATCACTCCACCTCACAGTCTTCCCTCACTTCCTCTCTTTCTGAGAAGGATGTGAAACTCACCATGCTTACACTGCTCAGAAACCTGCAACCCCAGACACCTGCTGATTGGCTCAGAGTTCTTGCTCTCTCTGACCCTGGATTTGTTTTCATTGTCACAGAGGTTTCTCTCTACAGGGAAAAATCTCCATCTGGCTCCCAGGATGAATATGTGATCTTGGTTGCTCAACCACACTCTGAACAACCACCACCAGAGAATGTGCCCATCTTTATCAAAGTCTCTCGTACCATTCATGGGCATGGTTTCCCAGCTAGACTTGGTCTCTGGGGTTCTGCAGACAACAATGCAGTCCTCCTTGATGATCATGCTCAAATCCCCCTGGATCATACATGCCTTCATCATATCACTTGGCAGCCTCAGGATGCTCCTTGGCTCTTGCAAATTTCCTGCATTATCAAGATAATTGCTGAAAAGATGTCTCACTACTGCATTACAAGATCTTCCTGCCACACCTTTCCAAATGCCATCATAGAGACCCTTCATCTTATCTTCCATGGACATGAGACAGATGAAACCCCCCCCTTTATGACTCAAAAGCCATATTTCATGCACATCCCTATGGGTATGTCAAGGGCACAGGAGATTGCTAAGGGTATAGCTCCTTGTCACTTAGGCTTTTGGGGATGGTGGGTCATGCCTTTTCTTCCATCCTTGAATTATCTTTCATGCATATTCTAGTCACTGGGAGTGTTGCCAGAGTGCTTCATATTGGTGGGGCATCAAGAAAAGGTCCCTTGTGTGGCAAGATCTTCTCCACAAGCACAAGCATAAATAATTGAAAGTCATGTTGTTTCATTGATTGCATCATACTGTACAATACTTTCAAACATGTGTAATGTGTTATGGTTGAACTGTTATGATTGCCCCTATCTTTATCCTCAGTCACATTGTAAGAATGATAATAGGTGGGGTAGGGCAAATAGGTTTGTTCTAGGGATCCTGTAGGTAAGGTTGATAGTGGAGAAGGGTTTGCTTTGACAAAACTGAGTACTTTGATGAGAATCGAGTCAAGAACAAGGACCAAAACAATGTAGAGATGAGTAGAAAGAAATCTGGAGTTTGATGAAGTCTGGATAGTGAGTTTAAAGCAAAGATGAGCCCAGATAATGATGAGAACTGAGTGGAAATAATGATCAGAGGCTTAGATGGGTTATGGCCATTTTCGAGAAGAGTTAAGATAAGATTCTACTCATCATCCTGCAGCTTTTATAGTCTGGGTACACCCAAGACTGTGTCCATAGTGACAATAAGTAGCACATGTATCATAGTATAAGTGCTGAAGCACATAGAAACATCCAAGTCAGGTGAAACATGTTAAACATAAGTAAAGAAATGAGGTCCAGACATAAGAACACAATCCAGATGGAATCTGACCTGAACCAGACTGACAGATATAAAACCAGATTATCTAGACATGTACCAAACAAACCAGACTGCTTTGAACTGGGTCAGATGGACTTCAGACACAAGATGGATGCTTGAAGGAACTCCAGATGATCTGGAAATAAGAGATATGAACATAGAGAGTTGTGACTCTCTACAACATGCCTCTCACACATTCCTTGTCATCCTGTACTTGTCTTCATGTCACCCCTATTGGTGGATGCCCTCTCCTTGCACTCACCACCTTCATTGGTAGGCCACCCTCTATCTCCCCTGTGACTTTCCCTCAGACAGGTAACCCTTGACCTTTGATGGGTATCTCCTTGCCCTGGATCTTCCTTGACTTCCTTGTGCCATATCATGGCTTTTTCATCATCTTGCTTCCTTGTCACCATGGTCTCTCCTCACCTCATCACCTCATTGTAGAACCACCTTGCAGTCCTTGCCACTGCCCTCTACCCTAGGGCTTCCTTGACCCTGACCCAGATCCCTGGATCTCTATGCCCATATCCTCCTTGATCAACCCTTCACCATGGGCTTTCTTGGCTTACATGTCTACTTACATGTCCTATGCTTACATGTCCCAGCTGACATTGTAAGAATGATAATAGGTGGAGTAGGGCAAATAGGTTTGTCCTAGGGGTCCTGTAGGTAAGGTTGATAGTAGAGAAGGGTTTGCTTTGACAAAACTGAGTACTTTGATGAGAATCTGGTTAAGAATGAGGTCTGGACTGATGAAGAGATGAGTAGAAAGAAATCCAGAGTTTGATGAAGTCCAGATAGTGAGTTTAGAGTGAAGACAAACTTGGATAATGATGAGAACTGAGCAGAAATGATGATCAGAGGCTCAGACAGGTTATGACTGTTTTCAAGAAGAGCTAAGATAAATTTCTACTCATCATCCTACAGCTTTTATAGTCTGGGTACACCTGAGACTGTCCATAGTGATGATAAGTAGCACATGTATTGTAAGATAAGTGCTGAAGCACCTAGCAATGTCTGAGGTATGTGAAACATTATAAACATAAGTAAAGAAACAAAGTCTGGACATGAGAAGGCAATCCAGATGGAATCTGACCCAGTTTGGACTAATGGATATGAAACTGGGTTATCTGGACATGTACCAAGTAAACCAGACCACTCTGAACTGGATCAGATGGACTTCAGACACAAGATGGATGCTTGAAGGAATTCCAGATGATCTGAAAATAAGGGATACAAATATAGAGAGTTGTGACTCTCTACAACATGTCCTCTTGTCTTCACCTTATCTATAACTCACCTTGCCTTCATTGGACACTGTGTGTCCTCATTGTTGCCTTGTCTTCTTCCTTGCTCTGATACCTCAGATCCATGTGTTTACCTTATCTTTGTGATAGCACTTCTCTGATACCTTGCCCTTTGCCCTGCTTAGTCAGCACTCTTTGCCTTGCCCTCATCAGTAAATCTACAATTTCCTTTTTTGAACTTTTGTGCCTTTTCAACCATGCCAAAAGTATGCAAGCACAAAAAGTGCTGAAAAGTGGGCAAAGTGAGTGTTTACTGTTGTTTTCATTGAGGCAGAGTCAGTGAAATTTTTCCAAGTCTCACGTGCGAATGAGTCACATGACTATGGTTGGATATAAATTTTCTCAAGTCTCATAGATCTCTTTTGGCCCGCCATCTCGCCTGTTTCCATCTCACCCATCAGTACATGCCACCTTGCCTCACGCTGCCACACCTGTGCACCATCACACCACCCACACCATCCTCGCCTCTCCTGCAAACCACCACCACAGTGATGGTGACAGGGGCAATGACAATGCGACGGTGTGCCATGCCCATGACCATAGCAATGATGACCAAGGCAATGCAACTATGTGCCCACCCCCACCATCACAATGATGGCAATGAGGACAACGCATGTGCCTGCACCCACCACCACAACAGCGATGATCAGGGCAAGGACAGTGCAATGGTGTGCTCACACCCATAGCGATGGCAGGTTGGGTGAGGACGACGCAACACCATGCCCATCATTATGCTGACAGCGACTCTGGTGAGGATGATGCACAATGGCATGCCTACCACCAAATGATGGCAAGGTGAGGACAATGCAACTGGACGGTGAGGTGACAACACACTGGCAGGCTGCAGCAGACATGCTTCAGACATTCGTGGGGAGTGGGTACTGCACAGAGACAACAGAGATTGTTGGAACATGGATCTGCACAGGGCTGGACAAGTACAGGCACGATCACAAGGTGAACTTCAGAGCCAAGGATTCCACAGTGTATCTGTTGGATGTGGTTGTGGCCAAGGCGTCAACAATGCAGGTGGGTCATGCAGTCAGTGCATGTGTGGTTGGCTGACACGTTCATGGTAGCATGGCGTGACATCGATCAATGTGTGGGTAGATGTGGTCAAGTTTTTCTTGGACCATGTATTCAAGGATCTACAGGCTGTGCAAGGGATGGTCCATCTGATCCTCCAAGTCAATGCCATATGGTTCCTACTGATGTTCTGCAACCAGGTGCACCTCACACATTGCACACACGATGGATGACTGACGACACACACAGCTCACAAAAGAGCAGTTGCTGGCCGTATTGCCACTCCTGATCAACTGCCTCACGTTGGACAATTATGTGGCATACACATATGCTGCCATCACCATTGACTGGAATGCAGCTACTGTCCATGTCATCCCTCTTTATATGCATATGCACACCCCTCTTGCAGGTTTACCATGTACACAACTTTGCAGCCAACCTGCTGAATGCAATCCTCAGCAAGATTGAAGGCACAGGCACACTTGAAAAGGTTGCCAAAAATGACCACCTCATGAAATGTACATTTGTGCTGCATGCCCAATTTGTTTGTGCTCACCATGTGCAGGCATGATGTGGGTGATTGTCACAGTATGCCAGATGCTGATGCCTGTTTACCACCAGGTGCTCCAGTGGCTTGTCCACATCCTTGGCACCATCTCCAAGCACCTGAGTAATCTGAATTCTGATCAGCACATTTTCAAGAGCATCTTGGCGTTGATGTGGTGTGTATGGGTGCTAGGCTGGTGATGATGTGGCAGCATTGACATGTAGACAGGTTTGTCGTGCATGGCACTCGCCTGAGATGGTGCACACAGGGCAGCTGGAGCGCATGCTGGTGATCATGCAGCAGCAGTTGATCCTGAGCAAGCTCCATGATGGGTGGGGGTTCGAGCTGCTGGAGAGTGTCATGCACTCAGTCGATCTGTGAGTCTGACTGACAATGCAAGCACCAACTAACGTGAATGTGATCTGTTTGCAGGGCACAGCTCAAGCCATATATGCGTCTGCTCATGATGATGCTCTTGACATGGATGCAGACAAGCAAGATGGACAAATATGTATATCATTTCTCATATTTTCTGGTGATGGCGATGGCGGTCAATGTAGTGGGGATGGGCCCAGATTATGTGATTTCAACTGTGGAGGAGATTCAGCCCCAGTACATGTGCATGCCATTTCCTCATGCTGTTGAAGTAGGCTATGGCGAGTGATCGCACATAGCTACCTCCGAGGGCAAAGGGAATGATCCAAGGAATACTGAAACTTACATTGAGGTCTTGTTGGACTCAGATGATTGTGGTTCATGTTTAAGAAGAATTGAAACTCCTATTCATTCTCAGACAGGGCTGAGCGAGCTATATAGTGTACAGCGTTTATGATTATATAATACTACCTATTATAGTAAGGTAGTTGACTACACTACGTTTCAACACATGCATGCTGATGCAAGCTGCATGGCTACACTAGGTTGTGGCTGCAGATCCACCACCATACTGATGGAGAGGACAGTGCAACAGTGCACCCACCATTGTACCAGCAGCAATGAGGATGAGGCAGTGGCGCATCCACCACCATACCAATGATGAGAACAGCCCAACAGCACACCCACCACTGCACCAATGGTGACAAGGATGAGGACGAGGCGGCAGTGTGCCCACCACCACACTGACGACAAGGACGATGCAACAGCAATGAGGATGAGGATGAGGTGGTAGCATGAATCCTGTGATATACTGGATGCTTTTTAATACATTTTGCTTACTTTTTCGGGCCTACAAAGTGACAAAAAGTGACAAAAAGTAACAGGAAATGCAGAGCGATCTACTTTTAGCAGCTTTCAACTGCATTTGACTGATTTGAATAAAGCTGAGAAATGTACAAAGAAAAGTGTGGAAAAGTATAGAAAAGTGTTTTGTAAATTTACTGATGCTGAAACAACCCAAGGAGCTAGATATAGCTGTAGGTTGCCAACTCAAACCAATGACTCAAGAGAGTAGTAGGAGCTTATGGGGAAGACTTTAAGTGAACTAAACTGGTGTTCACTGGAGCGGGTCTTAGCCCTTAAGTACTACTCAAGGGTATGTACATGTTTGGTACGGATCTACCGATACACTACTATATATAGACTAAGTAATACACAGCCCACATTGGCTGTGCATCAGAATGGAACAGCCTTCGAGGCCGTGGGAGTGGAGATGAAAAGGAAGCATAGGGCATGAGGCATAATGGAAGAGAAGCGCTACAGCCTCAAGGCTGTGAGCAGAAATGAAAGGGAAGCACATAGCCCCAGCACTAGGGTTCAACCCTTGGCCCTAGCCTATATGTGTAGCATGTGATGACATTCTAGACATTGGAGTACAAACTCTATAATTATGTCAACCAGGACAAACAAAGGAGATTGGATCATAGATCCGAGATAAGATAAGATAACAGTTTGATCCAAAGCACAACGACTTGCAATGACTGGCGAGTGAGTGGCATTGGTGTGAAACAACCCAAGGAGCTGGTGAAGCTATAGGTTGCACAAGACCAGCGACTCAAAGAGAAAGCTGAAAGTAAGTCATATCCACGGGAGGAGCTCGGTGGGGAAAACTCCAAGTGAACTAGACTGAGGTTCACTGGGGGCGGGCTTGACCCTTATAAGCTATTCTACTGTTTGTACATGCGTATGTCGTATCTACGATGACAAACCATATATAGACTAATGACCGCATAGCCCACGGTTGGCTGTGCAATATGGAAGCACGAACAGCCTTCAAGGCTGTGAACAATGGAAGCCATACATAGCCTCGTGGCTGTGGCTGGAATGGAAGGCGGTGATTAAATAGAAGCGAACAGCCTCAAGGCTGTGAGCGGATATTAAAAAGGTGAGGTGCACAGCATGGAGATGAAGAGGCAGAGCAAGGCTGTGCAAACTCTATAAAAAGGTAAACACGGCCAAACAAGTTGGCGAGGGAGTGCGAGTCAAGACTTGGCGACTGGAACGCGACTGGGCGTCTAAGTGGCGCTAGCGGTCAATGGCAAGCAAGTGCACGGTTAAGTGCGAAAAAGATAGGGGTTAAAATATTCCCCTGTAACATGGTGGCTAATGAGTCAGTTGGGACTCTATCCTGAGGGAGCAGTTTACCAACGTGCTGAGGTCATGTGACAGTGAGAAAGGGTGAAAATGTACCCCTATAACACTATCCCCCCTCTAATGATCGAACTCCGGGTGATCATGTGTAAGGGTTAAATAGGAATGTGTCCTCAGTGAAGAGAACAGTCATGGAGTTCATGGCTCTAGGGTTCCATATATGGAATTCATGTATTGCATCTTGGCAAGCAGTGAGATTCTCTTTAGGTTCCCAGGTTCTATCCTCTTTGGAATAGCCCCGCCAATGAACTAGGTATTCCAGCTTCCTGTGCTGGAGACGTGAGTCAGTGATGTAATCCACCTTGTAGATCTCATCCCGATCTTCCATTACATGAACTGGGCCAGGCCAGCTAAGGGGTTGGTTTGGTAAAGGTTCATGATGTGGCTTTACCCATGAGATATTCACAACTGGGTGAATTTTCATGATGTGTGGGAGGTGTTACGATCAGCATACGCCCCTATCTTTTCCTCGACCACGTGTCTCCCCTTGTGACTCCTCTGATCACGTGACCACCTTGACCCTTGCCTCGACGACCCTATATACCTTCATCGGTATTCACCATTGACTTGTCCTCTGGACCCCTCTCTTGTTTCATTACAGGACTGCGTGATAGTCACCATCCGCCATCCCTTTACACCACCACGGCTCCTCGGTACCTTCCGCCACCTCGTCACCTCGGCACCTCGTCACCTCGGCACCTCGTCACCTCGGCACCTCGTCACCTAGGCTTCCTCGTCACCTCGCTTCC
>JBBPLN010000678.1:0-15142 GCA_038089815.1 Sutorius eximius
GGGAGACATCTGAGGAGGACGAGGCCCAGGTGTGCGTCCGTGCCAGCGCCAGTGCCGGCGGACGCCCTGGGACGTCGAGTTCGACCGATACCTCGGCGTCGTACGTCTCGTTTGGGTCTGTCCCCGGTTCGAACGCGAGCGCGTCGTCATCGCCGTCGCCGTCGTTGGGTAAGCACGAGGTGTGTACGTGTACTATGTGTGGGCAGCTCGTGGTGAACCCGCGCGTGCCCATGCCTGCGCCGGTTCCGGTGTCGACGTCGACGTCCCCTCCGCTGCGCGACTTTGATCCGGCCGAGTTGCATCCCATGTTTAAGGTCCCACTCGTGACGGTACCTGCGTCTGCTGCGCCGGTGGGTACGTATCCCTGGGGACGACAGGTCAAGCGCGCCAACGTCACCCCGATGTCGACGTTACCTCCGATGCCGCCCTCCCCGGAAAAGGTGCATAAGCGGCGTCGACCGCAGACGGCTCCGGCTGGGATGGGCGACGACGCGGTATCCAAGTTTATCGAGGACGCGCGGGCGATGCGGAGTATCGATGGGCATGGGGAGGGGGCGTTCGCTGGTGCGGAGCGCACGAAGGACAAGGCAAGTGGTCGGTCCAGGATTCGGACGGTGTTGAGGGGGTTGTTGAGGTGGCACAGTGGATGATGTGGTGCGCTCTTTTCTTTTTTTTTTGGTGATACCCTTGTTGGGCATACTTTGACTTGGTCTATACTACCTAGCTGACGCACTCGCGGATTTACTTCTTTCGTTCTCTCCCGCTCGCTTTTTCGTTCTTGGTATCTGGTGGATTTTCGTTTTGACACTCGCACTCTCCTTTACAATGGTCTTTATTTCTTGTTGGATGGTCAACTACGCTATATGAATGCATGTCTCCTGTAAGTAGTTGGTAGAAATGGACGATGTACTATACAGTAAGCTGTTTCACGTTGCACGTCTTAAACCACGTCACTCAGGAAATCTCGACATTTTGAACGCAACAGAACGATGTGACTCGTGAACACGATCTCTTCGTCTGACGAGCACCCTCTCACGACGGCAACCCCGTTCGTGTAGACCGTTGACAGTTCACGCCAAATCATTCACGACAGCGGAATACAGTAGACTTTCTCATAATGCATAACGTGTTTGCTACACTTTGGTCACAAATGACTACAAATTTGGTAGTATGCATTATGAGAATTTTTATGCATTATGAGAAAGTCTACTGTATAACGATATCGACCAGCTTGTTGATTCGTCAGTACGTTACTGAAAGCAGTGCAATGCATGAGACGTAGCAGAAACTAATCACCATTCGTAGATCGTTGACCCAGCAGAACACCAGACCCATATCAGATAGCCCCATAGTCTGCGTCAGATTGCACCACGCAAAAGCGATCCAGGTCTAGCTTGTGCCACGCTGTAAACTCGATGAGCGGATACAAGCGGTTTCTGGCGCCTCAAGTTATACCACCAGCGCACGTTTGGGATGATTCCTCGTGGTTGAATTGTGAGCGACAGCAAACGACGGGTGTTGAGGCGTGAGGGCAAAATATTGAACATTTCCTCGATGATCGGTTTTTCATGTCTCCATGTCATGCCAACATGCAGGCAGAATTTCGTAGGGCTCGCACATGCAGGCTCGAGGAAGTGTGTACATAGCAAGGGAACCTCCACACCGAGTGAGAGTCTGCGGACCGCATCTGGGATACTACTGTTGTAGATGGGCGATGACATACAGCAATCGATTCTGAGGATTTCAAGGATTTGCTGGGTGAAGTGCTGGTCCATCACAGATTGTCCAATGGCACATGCTCGCAGGGTCCACAACCTGGGCCATTGAGCCACTATCCTTCCAGCTTCTTCAGAAACTTCGTCATCCCAAGGGGAGCTGGAGACGAGAGTGAAGGAAGTAACATTGGGACAGAGCCTGGGTAGGTCCGCAAATGTGGCCACATCAACTGGGGGACTAATGAGCCGATACAGAGCGAGCTTTAATGTGGTCACTGCAGGACCTACAAAATATTCCAGCACAAAGAAGCCGGATTCGAATATGTGGGTGAGCCCCATCACGGCTCGGTGAGATTGGGAAAGAATGGGAAATAGGCTCTAGGGCAATGTCGGAGAGAGGGGATAACTTCCATGTGCAGAAAAGTTAGTGTGGGGTGTCTCGGATGGTCTTGACGCGCTCCGCACACTGGTGGAAGGACAAACACTGCGTGCCGTTCACTTGAAGTGATGCACTGACCTACGAAATCAGTTGATTGGTTCAGATCGGAGAGATATGACGAAGGACGAACAATGGGGAAAATGTTGAGCAAGGGCTCAAAACTATAGAGATCCCGCCAAAGAACGTCTAGTGCGGGTGAACTGAGGAAATGGCATGTTCTGGCCAAGGAAGCGAGCGTCTCTCTTCCCGTCCGAGGTCCCAGCTGAGATAGGTCATCCCAACACCCAACGAACTCAAAAATGAGGCCCAGAATCTCGGGGAGGTAGAGACAACGGTACATGGTAGTTTACCATGAAATCCCACGAACTTGAAGCTGCTATGTACACGCATGCACTGCACGTTTGTTTTCGGAAATATCAATGACAACATTTTGAATATGGAGCACTTTATGAGGAGTGCTCGTCGGACGAAGAGATCGCATTCACGAGCCACATCACCCTGTACCTGGTCGTACCGCCTCTGATACATCTGTTATAGAGACAGCTTCACGTTCCTTCTGGGAACAGCAGAGCGTGGATGCGCTGTTCGTGAGATTTCTTGTGTGGTTCCGGTCCCAAACATGAATTAATATGTCAGTAGTCGTTAAGTACAGGCAACTTTCGTTTAGTTTACCTGCCAAGTCCTATTCTCAAGGGATTTGTATGTGTTTCGGCATTATAATATGTACCCGTCCCGTGTCAATAATAGCTTCGTGCGATTTCACGATAAACTACCATGTACCGTTGTCTCTACCTCCCCGAGATTCTGGGCCTCATTTTTGAGTTCGTTGGGTGTTTGGATGACCTGTCTCGGCTGGGGCCTCGGACGGGAAGAGAGACGCTCGCTTCCTTGGCCAGAACATGCCATTTCCTCAGTTCACCCGCACTAGATGTTCTTTGGCGGGATCTCTATAGTTTTGAGCCCTTGCTCAACATTTTCCCCATTGTTCGTCCTTCGTCATATCTCTCCGATCTGAACCAATCAACTGATTTTGTAGGTCAGTGCATCACTTCAAGTGGACGGCACACACTGGCTAACCTTCCGCAACTACACGAAACGGGTCAAGTCCATCCGTTATATTCGTCAGCCTGTGCAAGTCACCGCGCGCATCACACGAGAGTTTGTCCCCTCTCTCCAATATTGGCCTAGAGCCTATCTCCCACTCTTTCCCAATGTCACCGAGTTGGGCTGGAGCACCCAATTATTCACCGCCGCCGGAGAATCCAACTTCTCAACGTTGGAATGTTTTATAGGTCCTGCGGTGACCACTTTCACGCTCACTCTTAGGCGCCTGGTTGTTCGTCCTTCAACGGACCTGGCGGTATTTGCGGACCTCCCCAGGCTCTGTCCCAATGTCACTTCCTTCACTCTCGTTCCCGGCATCTCGTGGGACGGCGAAGCCTCTGAAGGAGTTGGAAGGATTGTGACTCAATGGCCCAGGTTGCGGACCCTGCGAGCATGTGGCATTGGACAATCCGTGATGGACCAGCTCCTCACCCGCCGAACTCTTGAAGTCCTCAGTATCGAATGTCGTTTGTTATCGCCCATCTACAACGGTCGCATCCCAGATACGGTCCGCGAACTCTCACTTGATGCGGAAACTCCTTCGTTGTTCACGCGTTTTCTCAAGTCTGCGTTTGCGAGCCCTACCAAGTTTTCCCTGCTTATTGGCATGACCGGGGGACACGAAAAACCGGCGATCGAGGAAATGTTCAATATTTTGCCCTCGCGCCTCGACACCTCTCGTTTGCTGTCGCTCACAATCCGGCCGCGGCCAGGCATACTAGCCATGCGCTGGTGGCATGCCTTGACGCCCCGGGAACCGCTCGTATCCGCGCTCGTCGAGTTTACGGCGTTGCGCGAGCTAGACCTTGATTCCCTTGACACGGTGCAAATCTCTGACGCCGACTATGCACGTGTGACAGAGGCATTGCCACACCTGCGCAGTCTAAAACTTGGAACCCAGGGTCCGTCCAGTGTGCGGTTATGCCCAGTAGCGACTGTAGGGGCAGTGATTGCGGTGTTAACCCACTGTAAACAGCTCGAGACGCTCCATATCGTGTTCGATGCGTCGGTTCCGCCCCGAGAGCCGCCATGCCAGGGATGGGGTGTATCCAACAGATTCCTTACCACGCTCAACGTTGGGCATTCACCAATTTGTGATGCAACCATTGATGCCATAGCTTCCTGCTTCAAATCGGTTATGCCCAGTCTGGTGCAAATCGAACGTAACGACCGGGACGAGGGATGGGGAGTAATACAGAACACACTGAAATCGTGCTAAAATGTAGGATTCCGTCCATAGGTGCGTGTTGTCCGACGGTATTCCATAGCTTGGATGGTAACGGGGACCGCAGAACACAGATTCTATGTCTTTCTTGAACCTGACTACACTTAGAAGCTCTGGGCTGCTGCGGGGCATTGCCGGCGGCTGCATTGTAGATTGGGACCCATTTCTCTCGAACCTGGCTTTGCTCAAGGCTGTCGCAAACATGGAACGCTTCGCGAGAAAGTATCTGATAGAAGAAGAGACTATGTTGACCAGCCACATCACCCTGTAATGCAATATTCCGCAATCAAATGTTTGCGCTAATCATCGAGGAGAGCCGCATCCGAAGACAGTCCGCCTTGAAGTAGTGATTGGCATCAGTTGTGCTGGTGGTTTCAAATTTCTCTCGTCGTGCCTTATGGTTGCTATTTCATTAATCAATGCGCTAGTAACTAGCGTTGAACGGCCTTGATTTTCGTAGTCCATGTCAAAGTCTAGTTACGTATCGAGATATGACTGGACCCTGGTCTTGGACGACGCGCGCCAGTGTACCATAGCGCTAATCCTGTAGATCAGTACAGCCCGTAACGGCAACCGGCGGGCGCCCCTTTATCCGATCCTGTGAACTCCCCTCTCCGATAGTCCACTATGGCCACTACAACCAACGACCAGAAGGACGCCACCTCTGAGGCCGTCTCTGACCACCCACCGGCACCTGCACCAACACGGTCAGATACCTGGCAGCAGAGGACGGAATTCATCGCACCGCCCATGTACATCCGGCAGAACTTCCAGACCATGGCTCCACTATCACAGACAACCACCGAACCTCTGCCTCCCGAGATGGACCTCATCACCGAAACCTTCAACATCATCCTGCAGAAAGGTAAAGTACCACCCATTCGATGATGATCGTCAATCACACATGCCCTTCCGCATCTCCAGGCATCGAAGACGGTATCAGCTTTTTCACAGCGAAAGCGCGCTACATCATCACCCGCGCCCCGAAGAGCCATAGGTTCCTTCTCACCCTCCACGAACGACCCCCAGGAAAGAACGAACTCCAGCTGATCGTCTCCCGCACGCTCAAAGTGCCTGACTATGTCAAATCTATCATCAGGCTCCAAGAGATCCTACGTGATATTCCCGTTCAGTATGTTGGCGCGGAGGATATGTACGGCCGGGATACGAGCGTCGTGCAGGCCACTGACCCGACCAAGACGTGGGATTTGCACAAGTCGGGGCCGGAAGCGGCGGTAGGAATTCCGCATCCGACAGAGGAGCAAAAGGTGCTCTTTGACGAAGCGGTGAGGATCATCGAGAAATGGGGGAACCCAAGTGGGCCCAGCGAGTAGCTGTGCTCTGCCTTGCAGGACATTTCAATGGCTGCTGTGCATGGTTGACATGGACATCGGAGACAGATTGGACGTTTGGAGGTTCCGCTTTTCTATTTTGATACCTAAGGCCGTCCGTTTTGATGTATTATATGGCCTGTAAACTTGACTTGAAAATGCCGATTAGTGCTGGGGTGTGTAAGAAGCATATGTCTATATCGATGGTCCATCATAAGCCCGATGTGAGTAATAGGTTGTGTTCCTGACCACTGTAATTCACGACGAGTGCTCGGAACGATCGTGGTCCCTCGCCACCCCCTGTCTTTCAGACTGTTTCACATTACCTTCCAACCACCACCAGATGGACACCATCACTGATACCTTTGTCGTCTTGGTTCTGAAAGGTAAAGCATCCACTCGTACTCCACCTCGGTCATCTGACCAGATATACTTACGCCCCTAAACCACCCAGGTACCGAGCGCTCTCTCACACCCACGGTCGAATACCTCGTCACCCGCTCCCCGGGGAACGAAATCTTCAGCGTCAGCTACGAAGAATGGCCCCGCGGCGCTGCCGTTCCCATCCCGAGATGCGTCTGACAACTCAGAGTGCTCGAGCACGTTAAGGCCATTGCGAGCCTCCAGGCCATCTTGCGGCGCATCCCCGTGCAGCATCCCGGCGGGGAGGACCTGTATGGACGGAACACGAGCATCTTACATGTCTTTGACCTCAGCAAGCTGATGGAGTTGCAAAATTGGAGGGCGGAAGCGACCAAACCGAACCTGGTGCGTCCGACGGAGGCGCAAAAAGCGCTGTTTGACGAAGCGGTGAGGATTGTTGAGAGTTGGCAGACCTGACCGAGCCCGATGAGCAGCTGGTCGTGCCTCGCAGGACGATCGATACGGTCACGGGGCCCGTCTTCGGAGGGCGATCAGACGTCTGAAGTTCCGATCCATTTTGTCCAGTTCTGTTCAGATATTGCCAGAGAGAGGCTTTTGATACATATTTTGTAGCTTGTAAAGTCCTGAAAACCACGATATATTAGTGCCAGGGCAAACACGTAAAATATGCATTACCATCTTGCGAGGCGACCAGCGACCGAGATGATGGTCTCAACCACCCATGATGACTTACTTGGATTTGACAAAGCCGGATCAGTACAGCCTTGACAGAGGCCGCAGTGCCTTATCTGATCCAGTACATTGCCCGTCTCTCCAACTGCCCACCACGATGGCCGCCGTCTGTGAAACCTTCACCATCCTCTTTCAGAAAGGTAAAGCATGTCTGCGCTTCACTTTCCCGCCTGATAATCCAACCAACGATACTTCCAAATCCCCAGGCATCGAGGGCGGCTTCGCACCCCCCACACCCACAGCGCGTTACACCATCACTCGTGGCCCTGGAAGTGACACCTTCTCCATCTCCATCCAACGACGCCCCCACGGCAAGCCCAGTCTCCTGCCCCCCGTCAATCGCGAGCTCAGTGTGGCCGACCACGCCGAATCCATTGCTAGACTCCAAGTTCTCCTGCGTGACCTTCCCGTTCAGTATCCCGGCGCGCAGGACCTGTACGGTCGGAACACGAGCATCGTGTACACAGAGGAGACCAATTTTGTAGATTTGCATCTGTCGGGGTCAGCAGCGGGGATGGGAGTTCCGTATCCGACGGAGGAGCAGAAGGCACAGTTTGACGAGGCCATAGCGATCATCGAGAAATGGGCAGCTTAGAATGGACCTAGCAGCCGTCTTTGGGCACTTCTTGGACTCGTTTTCTTGTACCCAAGTGTTTGATAAAGCTTACAGTAAGGACGCCTATTCAAAGGAAGAAACAGAATCAAACAAACCCCCTCACTTTTCATTTGTACGACAAGCAAAGCCATGCCGCTCTGTTCTTCCAAGTACATCCTCCGCGCCGTACCAGAACACATTCACGTCTGCATCCGCTGGCACTCGGCGTCCCCCTACGGTCGATCCCATATCCAAAAGAAACACCCTCGTTCCCTCCCAGTCCCTGTCGTACCCCACTTCCTCCAACATGTCACCCGCGCCGACGGATCCACCTTCACCCACTGGACGACATCTCCACGGTCCAAGATCATCTTGACGCGCGACACGACCAACCACCCGCTCTGGAACGCGACGGAACGGGTAAGCGGGGCGTCTTCGGAAAGCACAGAGGACGAGGAGGAGGGGACGGGTCGCATGACGCGGTTCAGGAAAAGGTTTGGGGAGGACATTGCGGCGGACCAGTGGCTTGAGTTGCAGGCGGGCGTGGAGGGCGAAAAGGAGCCGGCGATGGCCAAGGAGAGAGCACCCAAGGGAGGAGCAGCAGCGAAAAAGAAGTGATGGGTCGATGCGAGGTTGGTTTGGTTTTACTGTGCGACGCAGCGATAGGTCTTACTCACTTGCAGGTTCTCTCTCGACTTGGACGTGCTTTGCCATCGTCATGTGCTCTTTACACTAACATGCATAGGAAGTCCTTAGTGCTAGACACTAGAATCGTCCGAGACGAACTGGTGAAGAAATATATAAACGCGCACCTATTCCAGTCCTTTCTGGCCAAGACTTTACGTTTGTCACCGCAGCACCATCCCCCACTCAACCTCAAACTCATTCCGCTCGCAGCCCCCCTCGCACCTTTCCTCACTGCTTTCCTTTCCTACTAAAGCTCAAGCATACCCAGCTCCGCTGTTCACCTCATCTCGCAGCATTGAGAGGCTCCAGGACTCCCGGGAGGACTTTAAACGTGCCGGAAGTGTATTTGGGGTAAAGTAGGTCGACATTACCAACAGCCAACATCCGGTATAAAATAAATTCAAGTATCCTTCCATCCAATTATCAGAACATACTATAAACCACCAGTCTTCCCGAATGATGCACACCGTGTTCGCCAGGACTCGTCATGCCAAGACTTCTGCGTCAACTTCGACATCCTCCTCCGCTTGGGACCTGATCTACCCTAGCTCTGCCTCACTTTCACCCGTCTTCACCCCCTTCCCTTCCGTCTTCCCCTCCCCATCCTCTTTACCCACCGAATCCGAATCCTCAATCCGGCTCAAAAACAACGACACCAAAGAGCCCACCCCCAGCCAGGGTATCAACGACACAAACGCCCACCTAACCCCGTCCGAAAACGCAGCCCTTACCACATCCTGCACTGTGCTCGGCAACTCATCCAGACCCGTCACCGACGTCAGACCGCCACCGTTGATCAGCGACGCCAGTGCGGCGAGGTCCGACTCTGAGAACGTGCCGTTGCTGATGAGCGCGGCGAGCTGGCTGGCAACGTATGCGTTCACTTTGGCATTGAGAACGGTGAAGCATTGTGCGAGGCCGACGGTGCCTCCGAGCGCCCGGAACTAGGTGGTGAGTGCATCAGAGAAAAACACGCGCGCGCGAGAAGCGAGAGGCGACGGACAAACAAGAGCATGGCGTTGGTGATCGCGATGTGGTTCGGTTTCGTGAATCGGGCGTGGATCACCAGCGGACCGGCGTTCATACCCACGCCGACGCCGACCATCGCCATGAATCTGTTATGCGCGGTGAGAAGTAGCCGACATGGCATGGAGCCTAGCTCACCCGTTTACTTCGGCCTGGTTGTTGTGCTGCATGGCCATTTGGGTCAGGCCCACGCCGACCGTCATGATCACGTTCCCAAGCACGATGGGATAGATGGGCTACATAGAGTCAGCGCTCGTCCTCTTTCACGACATCGGCATCAGCATTGACCGACCTGTCTGAACCGCTTGATCATCCGAATCGAGAGCAACGACCCTGCGCCCTGTCCACGTCACAAACTCATTCGTCAACGCACACACATGATCAAGGAACAGAAACACGCACAAGACCAGGCGCAAAGTAGAGCAGCTGAATCCCAGCTTGGGAAGGCGGGAGCCCCGTCACCACCGTCGCAAAGATCGCCACGAAATAAAACATAGCGAACGTGACAATGCCCGAGATGAACGAGTCGTACTGCACGACGCACAGGTCGTACGAGGTGAACAGCTCGATCGGGATCATCGGGGGTGCGCGGAAGACGCCGCTGTACCGCGTCCGGATCAGACTGGACGCACCGGGCTCGTCGGACGACGAGGGCAACCGCCGCTCGAGGATAACTTCCCAGAAAAGGCAGAGCGCGATGAGAAGCGCGCCGAGGATGATGTTGACGATGACGCGTGCAGTCTTCCAGTTGTCGTCCGGCCCCCAGTTGAGCGCGAGCAAGACAAGAATGCCACCGCAGACGAACAAGAACGTGCCAACCCAGTCGATCTGAGCGAGCTTGGAGATCCAACTGCCCATGGTGGCCGTCGGGTCGCGACGAGAGCTCGAGGTCAGGTTCAGGGCCACATTTTCGGGGTCGCTACCGTCGTCACCAGGCGCGCGAGATCGGTTGCGGAGAAGGAGAAAGCATAGGAGCATGCCAACCGCGGTACATGGCAGGCTGAAAACGAGAAAGCGGATGAGTATGACAAAACATCTCAGTAGGCAAAAGCACGCCTCACTTGATGGCAAACACCCAGCGAAAGTTGGCTGCGACCAAAAACCCTCCAACGACAGGCCCGATACTGAAACCAACAAAGTAGAGCAAAAACATCATAGATTGCTGGATGTTGTTCTCGTTGAGCGACGCCGTGTCGGACAAGATGGTCCGAACGATCTGTAATAACCCGAAGCAAGGAACGGAGAACGTGGACATGAGAACGACTACGAGAACAACGAGAGGAACGTACAGTGAGAAGCCCAGCAGCGCCTATTCCCGCAATACCTCTTCCCGCGAGGATCATGGGCATATTCACCGCACCCGTACTAAGCGCGCTGCCCACGAGGAAAAACAATAATGAAAGCTGAAGACCGAAGTGACGCCCATAAATATCGGCGATGGAGGCGAAGAAGGGTAGGAAAACGGTCGAAGCGAGAAGGTACGAGGTACCGACATAGCTGTAGTAGAGCGAAATGGTGTGTTTGATGAGCCCATTATCTATCTGGAACACAAGACTCACCTTTCGAGCGGGAGCGCATTAAAGACAGACTATTGCATGGAGAAGAAAGGTACATCAGTCGACAAAGTGGGGATAGCACTCTATTCTACTGACGGCAATGCGGGACTGCGCCGTCGCAACGACTACAAACGCATAAGTAATCGACAGGTGCGATCCTCTATCAACAAATTACACACCCGTATAATCTAGCGTTTCCAAAGTCACCGGAAAGAGCAACGCAAGCATCAATTTCCAGTCGACCGACTTCCAGAAACCAGGTTTCTGATTCCGGCGCGAACCATCAGCATCACCACAGGGTTGGGCATCCTTCTGATTTTCTTTCCTGGGAAAGAGTTTCATTTTGATACCGCCCGGAAGGGTGGTGGACGAAGGATGTGAGATATGAGGGCAAGAACGAATGGCAAGCCACAATTACTCGGAAATCGTACGTACTTATGGGATACGATGGAGCGTCTCGCTCGCGCCTGGCAGGGGCAATGGTCCGTCGGCGGACACAGCCTCGCATGCGAAAAAAGGAAAGAGAGATGCATGGAAGACACTGAACCAGCACTGCCCGGACGATTCAGTCAGTGGCATCCACTGAAATTTCCCTACTGCATTGGTTGAACAGAGTGCGCAGCCCGCGTCAATACGTCAAGCCTACGCTTTCACTGGCACTTGCTGTAAAAGCCTATTCGCGAGAGAAGTTTCTGATCGAAACTACTGCGGAACGTGGGGTGGACCAGCCTCAAGTAAACACGAGCCATTGGGAGAAGTATTTCAAGGGATACGGCATGCCCCCCGCAATCAGTGTCACATCAACAAACGCACCCCTGGCCCAGCTTGCAGACGGCGGCTACCTCCAAAGCAAGTCTGAGTTGCATGCGCGCCACCACCACATTGCACATTGATCACGGACCTGATGACGTTCCGAGTCTCCGACGGGAGTGGAGTCCGGACCAAATAGCCATTAGCTACCGAATCTGCCTCACCAGGAACCACTTGTCCATGAAAACTTTCAATTTGTTTCTCCCTCTCCCTGGTTCGCTGGTCGTGACGTATTGCGTACTACCTGTATGTCCCACTGGCATACAGTCACGCCGTGCACGATAGTACATACACCATAGAGTAGTCGCCCTTTGTCCTCGTACGTCGTTTTCCCCTGCAAGATCGGTCCAACACAGTGAATCAAATTATCAATAAAGGCATCACAGAAACGCGCCGTTACAAGGTGATGTGGCTCGTTAGCACAATCTCTTCGTCTACTGGCCCCGGATACCTTCTCAGGCAACATTCCAGGTTCAAGATAAGACGACGCCCCTATCTTGGCTGTCAGGTTTCTATCATAACGTGCGCCCAACGGACATCAACTCACGACAGCCGAATAAAGCAACCAGCTTGAACCGCCTCATCAACCCAGTGCCTTGAGGCGATGTGACATGTGACACGTACTAGAAAACCACACCCATTCGAGGGTCGCGGAGGTAGCAGGACACAATACTGTACCGCATATCACTAAGAGAACCCGTCCAGCTTTGCAGTCAGCCGTATTCTAGTTGACGGTCGGGTGACTCACGAAACACCACCAGATAATAACTCATAGCATCCTTGACGAGACATGAAAGGAGAGGGGTCCTTGTCCACCTTCGTCTAATCCAGAAGAAATACCCCAAGGCAAACATGCCCGCAACGATCGTCCGGATGAATAGGGTGATGCTTCTGAGGAAGCACGTCGAGCTACAAGTGACTGCTTCGGAAAGGGGCGAGCTCATGCGATAGGATTTGTCGTCTGGTCCTGTGGGCAAATGAGTATACAAACAATAACTCAGTGCGGTACTTTGGATCACGAGTGATCTCGTATAAACAGAGCAAAGACTGATTCAGGATTCAGTTTCGTGAAATGGCATGAGCTTACTTCTTGTAGCCAAAGCATAAAATTTGACACTTGCCCGAAGAATAACATGTAGCAATACCACATCACACGTAGGAAATGCGACAAGTGACCCGACGATAGCCTTGGAAAGATCACAAGGTTAAATCTATAGTCACACCGGTCAGCTCGATGTTCTGATGAGGGCGCTTACTAACCTACATCTGCACGGCCAGCATAGAAATAACAAAAATAAAGGTAGAACCATTTGCGCACGCAGCGCCGCATTCTGGCTAACAAATGAGTTCATAGGCGACGTAAGCTGTAAATGTGCTCACTGCCATACATATTCTATCTCTCTGTCAAATGTCAAGAGACAATCCCAGATCAATGAGCTGAACTCGCCGACTTTGATCCCTCAGGCTGTAAGTGCATCGTCCGGGAAAATTGAAAACAAGGCATACCTATTTGATACTGAATATCGCACACAGCATTAAGAGAGGTTATTGAGAAAGTTGGAACGGTTGTTGGTGGTGTCATTTGCGCGCTCTGTGAGGCACAACAGTGGGGTACCAACTTGAAGGACAGGTACACTCAATCCCCCACCGGCGGCCCTACCTGCTTACGAACTTGCCAATTTGCCAAGATCGCAAAGAACCCCCAAGTCGGCGTTCGCCAATGCCTGTGACAACAATTATAATCTGATATGATTCTGCAAAGTAGCATGATTTTATATGCCGTCATGAGATACGCACAATAGCATCGACCCTGTACCCCCTCCCGACATGAAACCTGCCGGGATAGACACTGTCGTACATAGAAAGCGGATGCGTTCCACCCCTTGGTCATTAGTTACATAACGCGCAGTTCCCCTTCACTACAGATTCGGATTGGCCCAGGGGTAGGACCAATTCGAGGGTATGCGTCAGAGGAGATTCGCATCCGCGAGAAGACTAACCGATTCACCAGGACGCATGCCAGTGGGAACATGAACAGAACGTCCGCGGGGCGAGAATGGAGGGATAACGATGCCAGAGAGTGTGAGAGTTCGGGTGATAATCCTGTGCCAGGGCCATCTGTCGAGCGGGTGAAATATGTAATGCTTTTGACGACTCTTTTGCGTTGATGCCAGTCATTTGTGTAGCGATTCTACAACTCCAGGCTATTCCTGCTCGTCTCGCTGCGATTCAAGTTCAACTCAGCTCCACAATACTAGTTACACAAAAACCGGTGCCTTGGTTGTTGTATCAGGTGGGCGACCATTGCTCCAGACGGGCAGTAGTTTCGCGTCCGCTCTCAGATCAGTGACTTGGTAAGGGTTTCGTCCTGTTCCTCGACATGCTGCTTCAAGCGCACTCAGCCCTATCCCCAGATGGAGGTGGGTACGGCTCGAACTATACTCGGAGTCTCAGACCCGCTCTTAACATCATTGTGTGCATGAAGACCCCCAAGATGGGCAGTTTGCATATCAATTGATGGTCCTGACTGTGGAGCAAGTCAGTCCTGCTGACCTTCATGACGTTATTTGATGATTGAGTCATGGATGTCAACCTTTCCAGAATACCAGTGCCCTCCGGGCGAGGTTCGTGCTCCAGGTTATCACGCAAGGTCGATGGTTACACACGCCATTGCAATTTGCATTGCTAGGCTACACATGATTACATGAATGCAGGTAAACTTGGCCAGCCATTTGTTCCGCAAATCGTACCGTTGGAAGTCACATCTCCACTTCCCAATCAAGTAACCGAGGGGTAGGGTCAAATGGACCTCCGAACCTGGCACTGGACCCTTGGTCCAGGAACACTTAGCATAAGACAGGCCGATATTGGACGGCTCTGAGTCTTTGCTAGTTATATTACTCACACGGCACCGAGAGAACAAGGCGCTCTCGCACGTACAAGCCGGGAACCCCCGAAACTTCCAGACGTGGACAAACTCGGAAGCAGGGTGCGACGTACCTCGTGAATATGCAAGCAGTGACAGGTTGACTTATCCCCGGGTTGCGACTGCCCTTGCCAGCAAGACCAGGAACGTATGGCACCTCGACCCCCACAGGAACAAGACGGGGACTCCCAGGATCTTAAAGGTCTGAGACTCCAGACCGAAACGAAGACGGACTGACGGATGCAGGGCATGATCCGATATACGAATACGAATCCTATACAAGAACAACCGACAACAATCATGTGACTAATCCTACGTACAGTGTCGTCCCATTCGTTGAATCACATCACTCGTTCCCAACAAGGACCGATACGCCAGCGCGTCCAAGCACCTTGGCGTCCTCGCCCCCAATCATCACCCCCTGGACAAACACCCGCCTCACGTTCCGACTATCCCCACAAAACAGGAACCGCTCGAGCCACCCCCTCACCCTCGCCTCCTTCTCGCTCTCGCTCTTGTTCTTGTTCCCATCCCTGTCTCCGTCTCCGTGGCCGCCCCCACCCCCACCCCCCCCACCCCCCTTCCCCGTCCTGGCACCCCCACCGACAGACA
>JBBPLN010000679.1:0-15126 GCA_038089815.1 Sutorius eximius
CAGCATCTTCGAATTCTTCTTCCGTGTGAGTCTCACCGTCAGTGACCTCGGCATCAAGATCCCATCCAGCCTCATCAGCGTCAACCTCGGGGATCTCTTCTTCCCTTGCCCAGTCATCCAGCGCAGATGAAGCAGCAGCAGCAGAGCTGTCAAAGCCGTTAACGTAAGGAACTTCGCCATCCCCATCCAAATTGCCGTTTGCAAGCGCACGGTCCCAAAAGCTCTCGCCAGTCGAAACAGACGGCCAATTGAGGTTCGCAGTGGAAGTGATGATGGGCGGTGGCTGGAGCGTCGACAGACCGAACGAAGGAACATCGTCGATATCCGCTTCGCTCAAGCCAGCAGCTTCGAGGATTTCGGCAGCCTCTTCATCCAAACCGTTTGTCTTTGCAGTCAAATAGGCGAGTGGGTCTGTAATCAAGTCAGTGGAACAGTCCCAGAGCTCAAAGCAAACTCATACGAAGACCCACGTCCCGTAGGACGGCGATTCTGGCTTGCACATCACCAGCATACAAGGCATTATGGAAGCGCGACATGGGATCCCCTCTCGCAGCCGCAATCTTCTGCATCTTGGTCAGCTTGTCCGTGCTGCCGGTAGCCAAATACAAGAACGACAGGCGGTCAAAGTTCTTGGTCTGTTGATAGGCCTTCTCGACGATCTGTAATTGGACGACATGTCAGTTCCACGATAAATGTGTAATATACCATCGATTACTTTGTGGTTTCCTTGCTTGAGTGCCTGCTGGGCCAAACGTTCCCAAGACTCTGGTCGGTCAATCGCCTTTGCAGTCTCCAACGCTACATCGAGGTTCCCACATTCAATGGCAAGGTCGAACCTCGTGTTCTTATCCTGGACAAAGTGCAATGCGATCTGCATCCTCGCCACAAGCATCAGACAGCAGCTCTGAACCAAATACATCCACGTTTACCTCGGGGAAGCCCTTTTGCTGAAGATAACCAATAATGCTCTGCCCAATGAGCGTCGACGTCCTTATGATGTGCAGCATCTCTTCATAGTTGTTCCGGAGCAACGCGAGCTTGAACCGGTACTCTGTAGGATCAAACGTGATCGTTCGTGGACGCGCTGAACGGTCCAAGCAGTACGCTGTTTTGCCCTTGACGCGCGTAAGATAGACAGGATTGTCGAGCGTGCATATCACCCCATTGTCGCTTCAACGATGAAGGTCAGCGTCCAGGTCCGATGCTGGGAGGTCCGACATACCCTTGAGGAAGGCAGTATTTTATGTGGTTGAGAGTAGAATAGATGAAGACGCCCGCGTCATCCCAGGCTCCAGATTTGATTCGAATAGTTTCGTGTACCAAGCTATTCTGAGAAAAGTTTTTGTTGGCGATGGTAATCGCTACCGCCCTCGAGGTTACAGGCACGCAACGAAGAACACAAGGTCAGCACTCACTGTGCTTGCTCATCAGGGCCACGAGCTGCCCGTCCGAGCTCCAAGCAACATACTTGACGGGTGGACTGTTCAGCTCAGCAATAACCTTTTGCTGTTGGATATCATAGAGAGCAACCGACGACGTGGAGCTCAAGATAAGACATGCGGTCCCACCGTAAAAGATCTCGTTGGTCTGAATCGGCGCCTTGATTCCTTTCACCACAGAGTTTGACAGGTCGCGAACCTCGATAAGCTAGCGAATCGCTGAGCATCTACATGGACAACCGGTGAAACTTTGTTTTACCTGTGTGGTCTTGTTCAAGGCGGCGAACCTGTTCCTGGCCACAAATATCGCGCTGTGGGCCGGACTTCGCTTACCATCCGCAGACGAGTCCTTGATCTCTCCATTGGTCTGGGTCGGCAGGGTAGATAGTTCAAACAGGCCATTGTCAGAAGATATCGTCGCAACGATGGCTCGTTCGGCAGGATTGTAGCTCAGTGTTCGGGGAGGGACGTAAGGGCTGCCAAATTTGCGAACGCTCAAAAGACCAATATCTGAGCCGGTATTAAAGTCGTATGCTCGGACGTATTTATCCCGGATGTAATATAACGAGTCGGCGTGGACCGAAAAGGCGGGCCGTTCGCGCTCGAGCTTGAACACGATGAGTCCACTGTCGTGACCTACGTCGGCAGAATATATCAGCGGGACCGAGTTTGGACGTGCATTCCGACTATACCTGCAGCAAACAGATTAAGATTGGGATGGGCAGCAAGGACCCAGAATCGGTCGTGCTCTCTCCTGAACGTCTGGATCGCGGTGCGCTTTGCAAGATCCCATACGCGAACCGTCTTGTCTTCACCACAGGAAACGATGAGTTCGTGCTTGGGATGGAAGAGCGCGTTGGAGACGTTGTTAAAGTGCCCCCTGCACGAGTCGACCTCCCAAGCCTTTGTTTCGCTCATCCTCCACATCTTGATCGTGCGATCGTCGGCAGCGGAGACAATCAGGGGGAGTGTGGGATGGAACGCAGCAAAATTGACGCCACGGTCATGACCCTCGAGGACATACTTTACGGTAGAGAACGTGTCGAATGTTTCAAAGTTGTTCGGTCCAGTGCTGGGAGTACTCTTTCGTAAGCCGGATATGTCCCAAACGCGTACCGTCTGGTCCATGGATGTGGACACGATGAGATCGTCCTTTGGGTGGAACTGGGCGGACATGACATAGTGTGAATGGCCAGTGAGGATGGCGATACAGTTGCGCGAGGTACTGTTCCATATGCGGATGGTCTGGTCGTCGGATGCCGAGAGCTAAGATGTGGGATGAATGGATGGAGTAGGCGCGGGCGACTGGAAGCACTCACGATCCAAGGCATCTCGTGGTGAAATTGGACGGTGCGAACGTAGTCGAGGTGACCGTGCAAAGTAAAGAGACAGCGACGGTTCTGAGAGCGCAGGTCTGGGGGCCATCAGAATCGACGAGGTCGTGATGAATGGTACTGACCCCAGACTTTGATCTTGTAATCGTCGCCGCCGGTTACCAGGAGAGCTCTGCTGGGGTGGATGGCGACACCTCGGACAGGGCCTTTATCGAGAGATGTCAGCGAGGGTGATTCACGTTACTGGCAAGACTGAGGCACCTTCATGTTCCTCGAATCTGTCTACCAGGACGCCCATGCGGTAGTTCCATAGTTGTACGCTACCGTTGTGCAGCGCGGCGGCGAGGAGGGGCTGAGTGGGATGGAATGCGAGTCCTTGAGAAGAATGGGTTCCAGAAAACAGAGGGACGGTGAGCACAATACACGTACCTTTGACGCGATTGCTCTTGGATTCGAATTTTGTGAGCATGACCGACATGATGGGCGAATTTGAGCGGGAAAAAACGTGGCAATTGGGCACCAGGATAGGCGCTGGACGGCCTGGTCGATATACACGGCCGGGTGGGCGCGGTGGTCGTTGTGGTCGTCGTGGTCCTGCCTGTGCTCAACGGCGGACACGACGTGGATGCAGGCGGAGTTGGAAAAGATGGACTTGTTCAATTTTCGCTAGCTGCTCAGGTAGATCATGGGCGTGTTGGGTATCACGCCCTTTCTCCAAAAGACCTGGTGAGTACACTCAAAATCAACCTTGAACGATCACCGTCGACCCTTTCCAAAGCCCGCACGTCTTCAGGAAACTTCCTGACCGCTTCAGGTCTCTCCGTGGAAAGACGGTCGTCATGTGAGCACGCAGTCTTTCATTGCACGACACCCTGCCGCAGCTCAGTGGTCTCATAGCGATGGCACTCTTGTCACCCAACGACTCCATTTTGCACCCATGCCTCATCCGCACAGGCACATCATTGGGTGGCACCGTATACTCACAGAACTGAAAGACTCTTATGTACGTGCCATTTGCGTCTTTGATGGGCAGCAACGTAGCGCAGCCAAAGCACGTGAGGTCAGCGTGTTTCATTGCCCTTGGTCACCCCATTTCAAAACGATCTCAGGTCGAACGACGCAGAGAATCGCGACAGATAGATGCCGCCAGATGGTCCATCGAATCGACTAGACTTCATAGACTCTGCAAGTTGATGCGCCTTCTCCCCTATTACCGCTCTCTGTCCAGGACCGATCGCCAACGCATCAATGACGCCCTCAGCAGTATCAGATCCCCCTTCCGATGGCGTGATGCGCATGTGTCAGGGTCGCCGCTTTTTGCATCCACCTCTCTCCCGCCGCATCCCTCGCCATACGGCCGCATCACACCCCAGTCTGGCTATCCCGTCCCACCATCACAACATCCTTACCTCTTCCCACACGCCGGCATAGAGTTGCACGACTTGACAGATGCCTTGGACTCTGTGGCTGCATCACCTTCGACATCTAGATCCGAGCCACATTACATCTCATCACCGGCAAATCTAGAGAATGACAGTCATACACCCACGGACGATCAAATCGACGAGCTACTTGATGGCCCTCTTGATGAGATTTTTTCTACGCTTCCATTTGTTCACTGGAACACCGCGGTGCAGCCCTCATCAATATCTTCTTACCCGCTACCTGATTCTCCCGAATCCTTTCAGTCCGAACTCTCCACATTATACTCCGAATACAACCGATGCATCAATCAACTCACGTCCATGCCCTCGCCCTTTGAAGGGCCCGGGGTTCCAGAGCCAGGACACGATCATGCTGCGCCATCAGACGCCACGGACACCCTGGACGCACGCATAGAATACGCCATGTCCAAGCAACAGCTCCAGATGACTCTCGACGAGGGCTACATCTGGAACCTCCTCACAACCCCTTCGTCCGACGTCCCCTCGCCCGAGACCGAGACCGCACTGTTAACGCTTGCCGAACGAAGCACCGCCATCTCCCGCTCGTATCAACGGCGCAGCAACGCCCCAACGGCACAGACATACGAAGAATGCAAGGAGCTCCTACGCGCGATGGGCGTCCCCTGCATCGACTGTCCGGGCCCGTTCGAGGCCGAAGCGCTTGCCTGTGCCATGGTTACTCACGGTCACGCGGACTACGTCGTGAGCGAGGACACGGACGTGCTTGTGTACGAGGCGCCGATGCTCCGCGGCATCACCGCGCGCGAATCCCCCGTCGTCGTCGTCCACGGCGAAGCCATCCGCACGACCCTCCAACTCGACCGCGCGCGCTACGTCGACTTTGCGCTCCTCCTCGGCACCGACTTTTCGCAGCGGATAAAGAACGTCGGGCCCAATCGTGCGCTCAAGTTTATCAGGGAACACGGCTCTATCGAACGTGTCGTCGAGCAGGAGAGCAACAGGTACCCTCCGCGTGTGCCCGTCCCGGATTACCTCGCACAGGTCGGCGTGGCGCGACTCGTGTTTCAGAACTTGCCTCCCCTCCCGGATATCGGGCTCCTTCAGCCGACAGAGGGTGACCCGAACGTCCTGTCCGAGATAATACAAAGATACAAGTTGCAGCGGATGTTGCCTGGCGCGTGGGACCCACAATCTGCATTGACAGGCAACTACTTTGGTGATGATCCATCTGTGTGGTCATGATTGGGTCACCCATGGGGTTCGTTGCCTGGAGAGATAGTATGAAGCTTGCCAGTCGCATACACTAGTAATGTCCTGGACAGGGCTTGACACTCAACCCTGTTTCAATAACAAGGGATTTCAAGCATTTATAGTCATTTTATCAGAGTGACAGTCGGGTGAGTCTCGTGCTGCTGCTTTACCCCCCAAGAATCGAGGGAGATCGTATTTATGGTGCAGTGTAACATGATAATATAAGGACCCCAAGTTAGAAGGCCCTAAAAGTACACAAGATACTCTTCAATCACAAGAGCATAAAGCTCAAGTCAAGTCTAAAAGCTACAATAAATACAACAACATCGACGGGTATTAAATAATCGAGTATCAAAAAGCAAAAGTGGACGAGGGGCAATAAGCCCCACCATGCATCGATTCAAGGCTAGTCGTCAGACCTTCAGGACCGTCCTATCGAGACGTCCAGCGCTCGTCGACAGGTTTCACACTTCGTTCCTCAAGATCAGACTGAAACAAGGCTCGCAAAACGGCTTTTCGTTCCGCAAGAAAAAGGACGGATCCTCGAACGGTTTTTTGCAGTTCTACATACCGTTTCCGCATCAGTTCGTGTGAAGGAAATGCCGGAAGATGGACAGGGTGTAGACCCACCTCGCACACGAAGCACCCCCAGCACCACTTGCCTCCGAGCGCTTCAACGGCTCGGGCGCCGTCCCTGATGCTCTTCTTGCACGCCTTGCACTTGGGCATCCGGAGTCGCACGTGGCACGCTTCGCAGTAGGGATGTCCCTTGTACACCGTGAACCCAACGTCGTCGTCCGCGAACTCGCCATCGCCCGCAATGTTGAGCTCGCCCGTGCGTGAGGCGGAAGACGGAAGCGGACCAGATGGCGCAAGAAACGGGTCGCCGCACTCAGCACAGAAAAAATGCTGTTCATGATATGTACGTTTACCGAGGGCGGGGTCATCGAGCGTGATGAATCGTTCGTCGATAATGGCCGTCTTGCAGTGGAAACAGCGAGGAGCAAATGACTGTCACATGTACGCAGATCAGTCGCCATCGAAGCACATGATACGATACGAACCTCGTGATAGTCCAAGTGACAATATGGCTTCCCATCACGTTCATAGCTGCTCACGTGCTCCAAGAGTTCGTTGCAGACGGTGCATCTGAAACAGTTGGGGTGCCACCGTTGGCCCATCGCGCTCACAATGCGGCCAATGATGGGACCGTTGCATCCCCCACAAGAGAGACCGTTGGTGCGCACAGGGCCCGAGGAAGAAGGCAGGGAAGGGAGACCCCGCTTGGCGACGGGAGCACGACTAGACGAGGAATGCAAAGGAGACGACTCTTGAATCTGGGTATGTCGGGACCCAAAGCTGCCAGCGGACGGTCCTGGTCTCTGCGACTGGCCCGAATCTGAGACCGATATTTTTGGAGGCGAGAAAGCCACAGAAGAGCTAGCAGCAGACACCGAAATCGCAGGCATTCCATGCTCCGAGACCATGATGCTGGGTGCCTCAGAGATCGAAATGGCAGGCGTGCCCGGTACGGAATCCGGAGCGCTAGCGCCACCTCCGGGGCCAGAAACCACGATACTGGGCCCAGCTGCGTCATCGAGGACGTCACCGCCCTTATCGTGATGCCCGTCAGGCAGCGATATCCTTGGCACTGCCGTTTGCTGGGGTTGAGCCGGCGATTGGACTGAAGACTGACCCCTTCTTTCTGGAGAGTGGGACCCTGCAGGGAACCTTACATATGGATTACCCGTGCCGCGCCCACTTGCATTTCCAGTTCGTGAAATGACATCCTGACCGGGTGTCCATTGCCTTCTTGGCGGTGTATCATTAGTAATTTCAATTGCCGGACCCCGAGCGAAGCCTTGACGGATAGGCGAGGGTGATCGACGCAGAGAAGGCGGCGGCGCATCATCCAAATCAATGTCGGCATCCCTCGCGCGCTGTTCCTGAAGCTGGCGTTCGGCGAGCTGCGGCACTTGGTGCGACTGGGGGTGAGGCGGCTGCCGAGGCGGCTGCGCGAAGGCTTTCCGATCAGATGCGGCGTTAAGATTCGGAGATGACGCGAAGGTGCGCGCTTGGTGTACTGGGCTGGTTGGCAAGGATGCCGGAGATGGTGAAGATGTCCCGTTTGATTTGAATGACTGGGTCTGCGCTGCTTGGTGGAATGATGAGATGTCGGTAATACGTGGGCAACGCAAACTCACTGGGGATGTCTGTCGTGCCAAAGAAAGGGCGAGAGGTGTTTCCTGGGGCGCGTGGAAGAGGAGGGACGTTTGCGGGCCGTTGTCGCACAGGACTGATATGACCAGGGCCTCGAGTGGGACTCTGAGCCAAGGAAGGGCTTGATGTCTCTTTCTGGCTTTGCCTTTGCCTTTCTCGCTCGCGTTCCTCCACTAAACCCATCGCGGCAAAGCGGAGGGTGAGCGACTGAGGTTCTGTTGTGGATGTGGCAGGGGCCGGACTGCGCTCAGAGAACGGGCCGGATACCGGAGAGGACATGGGGGTTCGTGGACTTTGTGGGAGGCTGATAGGCTGTGATTGGTTCTGTGGGGTGCTCGAGCTGGGGGTAGGTGGTTGGGGGAGTGTGGCGGAGCGGGCGGGACGCGTGCGGGTGGCTTGTTCCGGCTGCGTACCAGAGACGATTGGATTGGTGCTCCGAGTGTCGTCACGATTTGCGATGGCTCTCCTTGAGCGCGTAGGCAAATCCCTTATTCCGTACTTAGGACTCGGGGTATTCACGTTCCTTGAGAACACCATCTCATGCACCACCCCGTCGTCTTCTACTTGCATGGGATCGGCAAATGTCATGGGCTCGTACAGCCCCTCGTCCGGAAGGGAGGACAAGTCAGATGGAGAAGACAGATCGTGTTCCTCTTGTGGGACAGTGGGGACGCGTTGTTGGAGGGGCGGGACGCGAGGCGGCTGGGTGGGGGAGGACGGAAGCGGGCGACGAGAAGACTGAAGACGTTGGACAGATTGCGCGCGTTCAGGGCTCTCTGGGCGGTGTGGATCGGGACGGTGCTGGGAAACGGCGGGGGGAAAGACACCCGAGACGGTGCTTCTGCGCTCGATGACGTTGGCTGCGATCGGTGCGACCGCGGCGGGGGGAAGATTGCGAACCCAGAGGGGCGGAAGCTTGGGACTCTGTGACTCGTGTGCATCGGAGCGGGGGGAACGGGGCCATGTCGGGGGCGGTGTGGAGAAGGGTGCTGCGGGTGCGGGAAGAGGATGATTCGAGTCTGGGAGGGGTGCGGTACGGCGGGAAAAGGAGCTGGGGATGCGCAGATCGCGATCTGGGTTGGTGTTGACGGCGGCGACGACGGACTTGACGGGGCTGACTGGTCTGGCGGAGAGATCGACGCTGGCGTGTTTCGCGGACGATGGGGCGGGTGTGGGTAGAGGTCGTCGTGCGGGAACGGTCGGGGATGGTGCGAGGGTGAGTATGGCGGGTCGCGAAGGTGCGGGTGATTGTACTACGAGGGGAAGTCTCGGTGTCGGTGGCATCGATTCGGGTCTATTTCTCGGCGTCGGGAGTGGTCGACGTCGCGTGCGTGCATCGTCGGACATCATCTTGGACGTGATCAAAATCGAAATCGAATGGGGTCGACTCATCTAACTTGATCACGTGTTGTATAAACATGTACAAATGACCCCTATTCACTTGCTATGACCCCCCTCCTTCCAATATGACCCGTGCGGAAATTCATACTCGGCGATGCTGGCCGTGTGCATCTCCGTACTGCTCTCGTGTCGTTAGGCATCCCATCTCCGCGACGCCACAGACGCACCTGTATCCCTCCTCCTCATTTGCCGGAACAGCGTACCGTCCCTGCTCATTGATCGTACACGGGTACACGAAATGCTCATGCAAGTGGTTCGCGTATTCGATGACGTTGCGTTCCATCGTCCCAGAGATCGCAATATAGTCGATTAAGCTGCAAAACGCCGATTCTCACTCAGCCGGCCGCTTTATGTCCCAGTCTGCTGCCAGACCCACCTCAGGTGGATAACGTGTTCACAGAGCCCGACACCGCCCGCATGTGGACACACCAACACGCCGAACCTACGCCACGCACCACCGTCTCTCAGCAACCGCACATCACCCAAATCGTCCCACTCACCTGGCCGCCATCAGAAGCACCCCCAACACTTCGCTCACACCACCCAGCCTGCACGCATCAATCTGTGCGACATCCAGCGCTTCCGCCTGGAACAGCTGCTTGAACGTCATCCTGTTGTGTGCATGTTCACCCGTTGCAACTCCAATACCATACGGAGCGAGTGCCCGTCTAATGGCCGCGTGTCCAAGTATATCATCCGGCGCCGTCGGTTCTTCAATGAACCTGCACACGACGTCAGCCAGCGTCTTCAAGCGACACCGACACGCACCATGGTCGGATCTCTTCCAGCGCCTTCACGTACTCGATGGCCTCGTCCACGTCCCACACCTGGTTCGCATCTATCATCAGCACCGCGCCCGTCGGGCCTGCGTTCCTCCCTTTCAATTCTCGGCTATTGGGATTCCGAAGCGGCTTGTCTAATCAATAATCTCTGTCACGTACATATACCTAATCGCCAACCTTGTCACGTACCGGCAGGATAATTCTGTGGGTCATCGATGATGCGTCTGATCATTCTTCCCCGCCGTAAATCATCTTCGAGCGAGGCCCCCACTTTCATCTTGAAGTGGGTCCACCCCGCCTTGACCGCCTCCTTTGTCAGCTGCGCAACCTTGTCATCCGAATATCCTAATCATATCGTCCGCAGTAGATCACGTTAGGAGTGACCCTTGAAATCGATTTCAAGTTCAAGCTCACCAAGCCACCCAGCGGACGTAATATACGCAGGGTATCTGCCACGCACGTTACCGCTGATAAGCCGCTGATCAAGGGTTCGCACCTACCCGACCTCCTTCACATGCGCCTCCCTCTCTCGCTTTCCCCCTTCCTTTGCTTTCAGCATCGCCAGCGCTTCCTCGCGCGTGAGCACATCAGTAATGTACCGAAACGCCGTCGCGTTCACAAGTTCTTCCTAGAGTCCGTCCAATCACGCACACCCGAGTTCCGATACACCCACGCATGTGAACAAGAGAGGACGTACGGGCGTCATATCCACAACGAGCTTCCACAGCGGCTTTTTTCGCGCCCTGGCAAACATATCCCACACCGCGTTATTGACGGCTGCGAGCGCGAGATGAATGACACCCTTCTCCGGACCAATCCTGCACAATCGCCGCCGCCGAGGAGCACATGCGCAAGGAAGGTTAACGTTGCGTACGCGAACGTATCGGATCGCACCGCTTACCAGCGCAACTGAGAGTCTCCGGACATCCAGTCCCATGCCCGACCCATATTTGCGAAAAACTCCTCGGGATCGCGGCCGATCAAGCGTTGGGAAAGTACCTGAATGGCATGACAAACCTGCTCGCGAAATTACCCATCACCATTCGTTGATCATAAGCTCTCCGTATGAAGCAAAGAGAAAACCAGGCACTAGAAGCCGCCCGCTCGTGCATCTTCATTAGAGGCCAATGTGCCTCCACCAACACCCACAGTGGCTGTGGTCAAGCCAGACGCTAGTCCGCTTTCGAACAAGAGAAAGCCAACGACACGCGCCCCCGTCTGAAAAAGGGCAGCATCTTTGATGACTCACGATATCCGTTCCCCGACCGATGGTGAACGTCATTCCATGGCCCACTAGACCGTAATCGGTGTGCAACGTCACGTACGCCGCGGAGTAGTCGCAGTCTGTGTTCCTGTGTGATACGCACATCAACCTCGAGACCCATCAAAGGCCTGGCGGGGACCGCTCACATTGCGTCTGCGCCATCCCCCGTGACGGACGTGGGGAAACGGACGTCTGGAATCGTAGCACCATTGGACGACATCGACGACACCCATGCGCGCTGTCACTCACCATGCGTTTCAACGTGGGTGAACTTTCCAGGCATCGGGATTCTTTCCGAGATCTGTCCACTGGAGGTGCTGAGTCGAGACTCGACCTGGCTAGAGGGGACAAGAACCACCTCGCGGCAGCCGCTATTTTATGGACGTTCACCATCACGGTTGTGAACAATATGGCTGTGGTCGTGGTCATCTGACGATGAGGGTGGGATTTTCAGGGAAGACGCAGCGACACAGGGGCTTCATTTACCAACATCAGATGAGCCAAGGGTCTGGCCAGCCAATCACGCGCACATCGCAGTTGGCTATGAGAGTCAGCCCGGGAAAGAGAAGGATGATAAGTGGAACACCGCGATCGACTGTCCGGAAACACTAGAACGGCACAGCCAACATTTGGGTTCTCGGTCTCGATCATGTTCGACACCGAATATTGGATCCTACAACCCCTGTCCCTGTCCCCGCAGCTCGTGTTGTGTAGAGCAGTAGGGACATGTACAGCAACACGGGAAGCACCTGGAAAGCCAGCAAGGACTGCTTCCAAGTTGTTGCATGTCTCAAACGTCCAGGGGGTCTGCAGTACACGTTCAAGAAATGGACATGCGTCTCTTTCCTGCGGCGTGTTGTCCGCGGGGACTGCAACATTAATCGACCCCCTTCGACCAGGGTAACGCATGGTCAAGGGAACCTACTAACGCCCCGGAAAATTGAATCACGCGATTGCTGGGAGAAATACAGTGCGAACATTGATGGGCAGGTGGAACGAAGAAAACCAGACAGATGGCGATGACAAGCAAACAGGACAAGTGTGAGCAGAATACGTGCAAACGGGCGTAAAGCCTTTTGACACAATCAATACGGACCACAAACATCAGAGGAGAGATGAGGAAAATTATCATAGCACGACAGCGTAGAGTCATCACCATCCAAAATTCCGGTTTTGTTTGGCAACCCCTGGAAAGCGACGACCAGATAGGCCAGTTAGCAACTCTTGCCTGCAACCCGAATCACGTCTTCCTCACATGCTCAGTTCACGTCGTCCAGTTTTTCCTTTTCATCGACCGCTACCGCCTGTTCGCCTTCGACGTCAAAGTTCTCGACGAGGTCGGGAACGTCATCATCATCGTCCTCAGCAGCACCTGCTGAAGGCCTCTGTTGTTGGATCGCTTGGTAAGATTCAGCGAGCTTGCGCAATGATGCGAGGGAATCAGGGCCAAGTTGGTTGAGAATGCCGGGTACCAGCTCCGTAAGCTCCTTGACGTGTCCCGTGCCATATATCGCAAAAGTGTTGGCGGGCACCGCGGCATGAACTGTGCAGAAAATAGCAATGCGAGATTAATACCCCAGATCTCCCTTGTCCGACGGATACGTCGTGATGAGAGAAAATAAACATCGGCGATGCATACAGGGGATTCATTATGATGGGATCGAGCAGAAGACGTGCCTTTTGGTGTGGTGAAATGTAGTACATTTCCGTCCTCTCTGAACATGTTTACTTCTTCTACTCCGGTAATAGGTTGTACATTAAGTTTCTTGAGAGCAGCCTGTAATTTTTTGTCGTCTTGGGCTGCAGAGGGTTTTGTTTTCCGGACGACTTTCCGACGCATGGTACCCTTTCCACCTGGAATATGTTAGAAGCGATGATTGGATGCAACCGAGATGCAGCGATGACCACGCCGCGGGCATGGCTGACCAAAAATCGCTCACCAAGGCGGTTAGCCGCAGCCTGTGCCTGCAGTTTGGCCAATTTTGCTGGATCCATGATGGGCGGTGGACGAGGATCAGATTTGCCTGCGGGGGAAGGGGGGAAAGGGCGCGCTGCGTTTTGGTGTACGATGAAAAGTTACGGACAAGGTTTGAGTACAAATACGCGTACACAAACCACCCACCCAATTCTCACGTGAGAGATAAGATAATCTCTGTCGATATCCACCATGACCTCGGTTCAATTCCACGTCCGTCCCGCCAACGTCGACGACATCGTGCGTATTCACGACCTCGCCACCCCACTCGCTGACGATCTTGCCAAAGGACACCCTCCTACAGCTCGTCCAGGATCTCGTAGGACCTGTTCTCTAGCGTGCGACCCGCATTGACCCCTGCATAGGCCACGTACGAAAAAGAGCCCGAGTCCGCTCAGGCCACGCGAGAGCAGGTGAGCACGCTCGCCTGTCACGACCAGCACCCACCCACCATCCGCAGTTCAGAGAAAATATCTTTGAAAATGGCTACGCACATGCCCTCCTCGCATTCCAGGGCACTCCCGCGGAGCCCGGCGTGCCCCTTGGCATGGCCCTCTACTTTTTCAATTTTTCCACCTGGACGGGGAGACCGGGCCTATACGTATGTCTGTGCGCACAGTCGTCAGGTCTATCCTTGATACGGGGCCCGATACAGCTCGAGGACTTGTTCGTGAAGCCAGAGGCCAGGAACAGAGGAATAGGCAAGGCTCTCTTTGCCGAACTCGGCAAGGTCGCACAGGAAAAGGTATCTTGCTTTTTTACCTCCCCGTCGTGGGTCAACGGACGGCCTCTTTTGTTTGCTTGACAGAATTGCGGTCGTCTCGATTGGTCAGTACTCACGGTGGGTGCACGTGCCCAGTGTGACCGCGCGGGAATTCATTCAATCATATGCAGTGGAACGAGCCTTCCATTGCATTCTACGAAAAAGTTTTGTCGGCTAAGCGAATGGACGGCTGGATGGGCATGCGGTTGACAGACGAGGGCATACAAAACCTAACAAGGTTCGCCCCGGTCGCCAACTGACCGGTTCAAACGTACGCCCCTGTGGTGGGCCCACTTTGGAGAGTGTTGTTGTGGCTACGCGTGGATCCACCCAATCGATACCCGACAATTTCTGTCGCGGCAGTGCCAACTTAGTTGCCACTGATGTATGATGCAGCTCTGGTGGAGATTTGACATGCAGGACAGCACAACATCGTGTCCAAAGTAGACCAATAAGGATACATGCTATACTCCATCGTAACTCGCGCCACCGGCCTAGCATGAAGGGTTGAGTCAGAAAGGGTAAGCGTGCGACATTCAGAGTGCATCACCCACTTTACGCAGCCTGGAGATGATGGGGTCCTCTTTCAGGTCGTCCCTTTCACGGGCGGCGACCTCGATTGAGTAAACACGCAGCACCTGTTTGACATTTGCAGTGTGCACGGAAATCTAGGATGTGCAGAGAAATAAAGTGAGTTTGGTGGACATGTTCGCATCACAACTAGGGTAAGATGGGTGTGTGATATGCACTGGGAAGAAAGATACCACCGAGCGCCGATGCTGACAGATACACGCGGTGTCGCACGTAAACGGGAGACCGACCTTGGCTTTGCGCATCACCTTGCAGCCAGATCCGATCCACACCACGAGAATGAACTTTTCGCGCTGGGATTCTTTGTCATTGGAGTAAGTGACGCGCGCATAGCCGTAAGAAGCCTTGGAGTCATCGAGTGCCTCTCGCAGCTCAGAGAGACCGTGCGTGCCTGTCTTTGCGAGCACGAGCTTGTCTGAACGATCGGACTGGTGGTGCGGGGAAGGCGTGTCAGACCAAACCGCAGCAAAGGGAAGAGCAACACCCTGACCTCATAATCCAAAAGCAGCCAATTGATATCGGACTTGTCAGAACGCACGTCCAAGTAGGCTACACGATGCTGGTTCAAACCACGGGACGCATCGACGAGCAGGGCTGACCTTGGTTGATCTCTGCGTCGGACACGTCCGCCATGCTTGAACGCTGTCAACAACGGTGGGATCAGCGTAACCCACGTCCCACCGTTGATCGGGCAATGCCG
>JBBPLN010000680.1:0-15119 GCA_038089815.1 Sutorius eximius
TGCATTCCTATCAGTCAGACCCCATGTGTGTTCTTCGTTTGTGTCTGTCACACTTCTCTCACATGTGTCCTAGTAATCCTTGACCTCCCTCACATAGTTTACCTTTCACACCACTTGGTCAGTACTCTTTGATTACACTATATATACCTTTGCTTCTCAGAGCTAGTCACTCAACCTCAATCTATCTGTTCACAAGAGAATCAATGAGCTCAAAATGAAAGCTGACAATGTGGAAAGAAGGCAAGCACTTTTGCCATCAACAATCTCTTGGCTGGCTGGCTGACATACATCATCCACTTCATGCCTGAACAGCCTGGCCCTCTTGTATATGCCTCTGTACTAATTTTTCTAATCCAGAAACTCATTTTATGCCTTAAAGATACCTCAAAATAGGTATATGCTGAAAGCTCTGATGATGAGGATGCAGCTCATGCTCGCAACACGGCTGCCAATCTCATGATCAAAGTGTCAAAGTAAATCTTCATTGCATTGTCATTGCAAGGGTGAGGGCACATGGGTGGGGGCGATGTAGGTTTGAAGGCAAGGAATGAGGAGGTGAGGATGACAACATGACAATGGTGACATGATCACAGGAGTGCATTCATATCGCCGTTGTCATGCTGTTATCTTCTGCAGGCAAGGTGAATGTGATGGTGAGGAATGAGGGTGTGTGCGACACCAAGGCATAGGTGAGCACAAGAGGGTGAGTGCAGGTGAGCATGAAGACAGGTGAGGATGGTGACAACAACAGGATTGCACTTCTGCGGTTGCGCCATTGCTGTCATGTTGTCATCACAAGAGTGAGAGTGAGAGGGTGGAGATGAGTGAGGGTGATGTGATGGCAACATGAGGGCAACAGCAACGAGACAGCAACGTGGGGGGAGGGGTGACAGCGACGTGATGATGATGTGAGGGCAGGGGTGACATGATGGCAATGCGAGGACAAGGGTGACATGATGTGAGGGTGGCCCGATAGCAGGAGCAGTGTAAGGCTGCTTGTAGGCAGTAGGATGACATGATGGTGAGGGTGAGGGTGTGGTGAGGGCAAGATGAGAGCGAGAGTGAGGGTGAGGGCAACATGGTGCGAGGGTGACATGACCATAAAAACAGTGTGGCGATCGTGCTATCACGATTGCCACATTGTTGTTGTTGTCATTGCTGGGTAGGGTGAGGTCAGGTGAGGGTAACACACAGAGGGCAATGTGAGGGCAAAGGTGACACGAGGTGAGGGCAGCATAATGGTGAAGGTGGTGTGAGGCTGTTCATGGGCAGTAGACAACATGAGGGCAAGGAGGGTGAGGTCAATGTGAAGGCAAGGGTGAGGGTGATGGTATGGGTGATGTGATGCGAGGGCACACCTGGGTGGCCACAACCACAACAAATGATGACAACATGAAAATTGTGCTCTTGCAATCCTTGCATTGTCATCACCATCAGGCAGGACCAAGGGGAGAGTGGTTGTACCCATGGCATGACCCACAGGCACAGCACATACCCTTGTTGAGAGTACAGGTACAGGTGTGGGTACAGCAAGATCAGACCTGTACCCATACCAGTGCACATGTCTAGAGCTCATCATTGTTCACATAGGAGGGGAACTAAAACAAGCTAGAGGCGCATTAGAGGTTGGAGGCATAGGCAACAGGAGTGATGGTGAGGAGCAACAAGGCAGAGGCTCAATGATACAAGCATGAGCTTGCTACATGTGTTGAAGATGTGTTGTCTCTCGGAGCTAGTGCTCAACGATGAGCTCAATCTGTTGACCATTGTTGAACAGAATATGAGAGAAGTCGAGTATATCAAACTGAGGACTTAAGGTCCACAGTGATCTACTTTATATACATACATGCATATGCTACATCAGGGCAGGTGTGGGAGTATGTATAATTACATAAAGAACATGGCCACGTGTAGAATGGAAGAGGAACGGAGATGAAAGCGGCATGTTAGCAACAATGTGTGGCAGAATGGAAGTGAAGGGTTGGAGATTAGATCTGCCATGATTAATTAGATCGGATTGGGGAGATCAAGATTAGATCTCAGAGATCTCCATCAGAGATGTAAAAAATGAAAAAGGACTAGGATCTAGCTGTGTGAGGCTCTCCTACTCGTAGACCCATAACAGAAACAGTCTGGGGAGAGGTCTGCGCTGACTTCAACATCACACAATATCCTTTAAAGATTTATATTGGGTCCTTTGAGCAATACTACATTCAATGCATAGTAAATTACCTGCAAGATGGTGGTCAGAATCAAGATGGATGATAAGTAAGAGAACACACCTCTAGAGAGTTTTGTTGACTTGCAGGTACATGGCAGGAGCTGAGATGCATATGGACACAGATTGTGAGTATTAGGTAATCTTGCCCACTATGGTAAGTGAGTCTCATTCGCCACACGGTCTCAACCTCTTGAGTCTCTCTCTTCTCCCATCCAGCATACCACTCTCATGCCCAGGTGACAAACAAGGGAAAAGAAACCGAGATAAAAAGTAAGCACTATACTCTTGTGGTCTTTAGTACATGATACTGATGCAAAGCAGGTCCACCAAAGATCCAGTGGTTGTCAATGCAAAATTTATATCTGTGGCATGTACCATTGCACGCTGTATCAGTCTCTGGGGCAAGGTTGATAAGGTAATCAAGATCACAAATATGGTAGAACTGGACAAGGCCAGCAAGGCAGGTCAGCTCAAGGAAGATGAGAGTGTCAAGAAGCTTCGCACCAAACAGTTGAACAAATAGTAAGGTCTACTACGTGCCATCGACAAGGTGAAATATCATCGTAGTGATGATGAGACATGCCAGCACTTCCTTTGTATTTATCACAAGATTCTGCTAGCCATGCCAGCACTGTCAGCCCTCATTAAAGACACTACCCATGCTGCCGAGGTATGTTTCTTCAAAAGATCAATGCATATATGCGCACACATTGAATGCTAACACAGAGGGTAGATGAATGAGACCATCCATGGAATGAGATTTATTGATGCTACCAAGTTAAGGCACTCAATCGGGCTATATGCTGCTCCAGACCCTCACAAGGTAGGACTGGTCCCATCCCCTCAGCCTTCATCCAATGTGGACAACACTCACAATTCTGGTTTGTCACTGGTTCCTTCCTCATTCTTTCATCATGATATGATGCCTCCCCAAACCCCTTTGGGGGTGTCTCTGCCTTCCTCTACTCTGCCACACCATGAAGTCACACCTCAGTGTACCTCATCCCATCACTACACCACCTGTCATCAGGGTGTCTTTTTTGATACTCTGTCACACCACAAAGTCTCCCTGTTATGATTCATTTCATTCTTTTGTCTCACTTGTGCGCATGCTTTCGCCTTCTGCTCTTCATCTCAATACGTGCGCACTTGGACTCAGTTTCCTTTCACCTCGTGCTTACTGACTCCACACCCTGAACCCTATCTCCACTTGATTTATAAGCATGCTCCACCCAGTGATGTCGTCTGTACATGTATGCCTTCCCCTTTCGTACTGTTTGTACTTATTTGTCTGCTCAGGTATATATACCCTTGTGCATAGCCACAGTAGCCTTAAGCTACTTCTCTCTTGTACTGCCATCATCGCATAGCAATACAACTTTGCTTCATCTCTTCGCTCTTGCTTCCCTAGTTAACCCCTGCTCTGGACTTGTGCCAGCTTAGCCTGTCACCATCCCATCTCCACAGTGTGTCTGAGTATTGCCCCGGCATATACTCCACCACTTGCTGAACTCTCACCCCAGCATGGGAGTATAAACCTTTGCCCCAGACTCATGTCAGCACCTGCCTGCCATGCTCCTGATCCTTGTCTTTACCCAGGCTTGTGTCAGTATCTACATGCCACACCCTTATCCCTTGTCAGTGCACGCTTGCACCCCCTTGGTCGCATCTCATCTCAGTACTTCTTCAAGGGCTATGCTTGACCTCACCACAGGCCAAGCGTAACACTCCCCTTGGCATACCTCGTCCCATCTTGGTTCCACCACTTGTCGTCAGGGAGTCTCTTTTGATACTCCATCATCAGTAGTCACACATTGCCTTGCCTTACACTCTGATGACACATCACCAGTGATTCCTCGTCACCTGGCCATACGCTTCCATAGGCTGGCCATCACTACAGACACGGAACTTGAGGGAGAAAGTGCTTGAACCCCAGTCAAGAAGACAAAGGGGAAGAACAGATGTACTATGGATGATAGCCCTCTGACTAGCAGTGATTCGGAAGTCGATGAGCACACTCCAATCCCAGTAAAGAAAGGAGGAAAGAGCATGAAGGGTAAGGGTAAGAGACATTGTGCAGCTGAACCTGACAAGGAGGCCACCACTAATGGAGAGCATACTTGGAAATCAAAAAGCCATCATACTTGGGAGTAGGTTCTCTCAGGTTCATGTTGAAGTCTCTTCTTTGGTGCAAAGCTGAGCATATGTAGTTACAGAGCTTAGTTTGTTCTGATTGCATCTCATCTGTGCCTGTACCCCAACAGGCCTCTAACCAACTCTCTATACATGTATCTTGCATCCATTCCTATATCCAGTCAGATTGCAATACATCATCGTGTATGGATATATATGCTCTTGTGTGCACAGTCGAGATGATAACAGCACAGGTAGTGTCTGATAGGGTATTTCAGATGTTATATGGTTCTATCCAACCTCTTGAGTTTCTAACTATGGTCGTATGTCCTCTACCTCAGGTAAGCTATGAAAAGCTCAGGTTACAAGCCTTGTATGAGCAAAGATGTTCATAGATGAGTATATTCAGGTTCTGCATTTTTTGTGATGTAGGGCATGATGGCCGAGCTGCGACTTATCATATATGGATACCACTCAGACCCATACCAGGCATTATATTTTTTATTGGCTAACTAGGGTCCACTGAGTACAATGTGATGTGAATCAATTCACTGATTGTTACAAGTTGGTCTGCTGGGTACACTTTCCTTTTTCCATGTTGTACTCTTGCCCCCCTCATTTCAGTAGTAACGTCTTTCCATAACCTTGCCTGGGATTCCCCCAGGATTATCCCTTATCTCTACAGACACTGCCTTCTAAGGCTATTCTCTCATATAGCCTCATGATCTCACTTACCAGTCTTTCAGTTCCATCTTTGATTGTTGCTTTCTACACAGCTCCTATCAGCTGTACTTCATCTTGTTACTTTTAACTCTACCAGTGTTGGCTGTGTTTCACTTTACTGCTTTCAGCCACAGCTTCTATGAAACCTTATTTCTCCAGTAGTACTTAAAGCTTAGCTTCTGGGCACCAACATAGCTAAGCTATTTCCCCTCTGTTTTACCTATCGCCTTGCAATATTGATCTAGCTTCCTCCTTGTCTTACCCCACGACATAACGGTTGCCTAGCCACCCCAACCTTTGCAGCAGCCAAAGGACTCTCATCACAAGAGTAACTCTTCATAGCATTGAGCCTTTGCACTCTTTGCTCTCACCAGGACTAACCTTCATTCTCGTACTTCGTACTCAACCTCAGAGGCTATGCTCGCCCCTACCCAGGTCAAGCATAACAAAGGAAATAGCTTAGCTCTATAAGTGGCTATCATCATCATATGCTGCCACCATATCTTGCCAACCAACCTCCGACCCCCGTTGGGGATGCCCTCGCAACCCAGAACCACCCACTTTGGATAGTTCTAGATCCCCCCCTCGCTCCCCCTCCCCTGTAGAAGACCCAGACGAACCTCTAACTGCTCCTCACGAGCAAGAAGAAGCAGTCACCCTCTTCCACGAACTTTCTGCAACTTTTTCACTCCCCTGCATCCCTACACCACCATCTCCCACCCCTACTTGTTCTGTACCAGTCCACCCCTATCAATGAGCCCTCCAAACTCCTCACTCTGCTGCCCCGCCATCCATCTGTAATCCCACCATTGTAACCCCCAGAGGAACATCCCTCTCTACCACACCCCCCACTGGAACCATGATGACCAAATCCACTGAACTCTGCCTTGGATGACCTGACCCCTACAATGGAGATTGTACCAAAGCTGAAGCATGGATCACCACCGTGCAGTTTTACCTTCACGTAAACGCCGCCATCTATGACAAAGATGAGAAATGCATCACATATGCACTCTCCTATATGACTGAAGGATCCGCCCTATCATGGACCGCTACCTTCAGAAAGTAGGCCATCTCCAGGACAACAGTGACTTTTGGGACCTTTGAGAAATTTATTGAAGACTTCCTAAAAGCATTTAAACAACAAGGGACCATAAATGTGGCCATTCACTGGCTCTCCATCACTCACATGGAATCCAAAGGACAAGGGAACTGGACTCCCTCTCTTGCTGAATACACCGCCGACTTCCAAACCAAGGTAGTCGAAGCAGGCATCACTGAGCATAACACCTTGATCGGCTACTACGCACATGGCATTCCACCGTGGATCATGAGAAGCATCAACCAACTCCAACCCCCTCCTATGACCATCAAAAAATGGTATGAAGAAGCCGCTAGGGAATGGGATGCCGATGAACAATCCCATGCTATCGAGCAATCCTGCCAAAACCCCACACATGCTGCCCCTTACATTCTGGCATTTACACCTCATCCCAAAAAGGAAAAAGACCCTAACACCATGGATGTTGACATCATCAGAGTTGCCAAACTCACCCCGGAGGAGAAAGCCTGCTGTATCAAGGAACGCCTCTGCTTTAGGTGCCAAAAGCCCAGACATGGCAGCAAAGCATGTAAAGCTTTTGCAACCCCCCCTCCACCCAAAAAGAATCCCTGTGTTCAACGGGTTACCACCAAAGAAGAAATCCCTGCCTTAAAGGAGGTCAAGGATGACGATGAAGAAGAACCTGCAGTAAGAAGGGTTAAATTCGCTGTGCTGCAGAAGGGTTTTTAAAAGAGAAGCCTTGTTCGATGCAAGGTCTTCCCTCTTCACCTACTTGTGCTCATGTAACTGTACCATCATCTACAAAAGGAATTCAAATCCTTGTTCAACTCATGGTACCATCGCACACTCTTAAAGTCGTCGACACCTGTGCCCTCATCAATAGCGGCACAGATATCAACTGCCTAGACTGGCAATTTGCCAGGAAACAAAAACTCCCCACCACCCGCCTCGTGAAACCCTTTCACATCCACAACATGGATAGCTCGCAGAACAATGCAGGGGAAATCTGTTTCTCCTGCACCCTCTTCATCAACATAGAAGGAATAGTGCACGGAATAACCTTCTACCCCATAAACTACAGACTAGAAAACATTATTCTTGGACATCCTTGGCTCCACCTCACCAATCCTGTCATTGACTGGGCCAGCAATACCCTTACCATCCCCAAAACCTCCAATCAATTGAAACAATTGTTCCAGGCCTACTCCTCAGCCGAACAATGAAATCAGCTTAAACTACGACCACCTACTAAAGAGATGCCCTACCAACCCCCTCATATCCACCATGTGGACGCTGTTTGGGATGCAAGACTATATGATTGCCTCGACATGGGTGAAGACACCAAACCCACACTCTCCCAGCTATACTCCCAACATGCCCTTGATAATCATATCATGCATTGTGTTATCTGCTGCGGATCTCGCTTTATCCCAGCCGCCCAAGTGGCCTGTCTGACTACAGCCACAGAACTTGCCATTGAAGCAGAAAAAGCCAAACCCAAGACTACACTACCCCCAGAATATTCTGAGTTCACATCTGTCTTCTTGGAGGAAGCCACCAAACACATTCCCCCCACCAGACCCTATGACCACAAAATAAACCTCGACGAATCCTTCTCTCCAAAAATCGGAAAAATCTACCCTCTGTCACCGCAGGAACAACAAGCCACCAAGGACTTCCTCAACGAGAACTTGCGAGCGGGGAAAATCCACCCTTCAAACTCCCCCCAGGCTTCTCCACTCTTCTTCATTAAAAAGAAAGACGGGAAACTACAACCTTGTCAAGACTACCATTACCTCAATGAACACACCGTCCAGGATGCATATCCCCTCCCGCTTATCTCAGACCTCACTGACAAACACCACGATGCCAAGGTTTTCACCAAATTTGATGTGAGATGGGGATATAATAATGTCTGCATCAAAGATGGCCACCAATGGAAGGCTGTGTTCATCACCCACAAGGGGCTCTACAAGCCAACTGTCATGTTCTTTGGCCTTACCAACTCCCCAGCCACATTCCAATGATTCATGAACAACTCATTTCAAGACATGATTGCAGAAGAATGGCTTGTCATCTACATGGACAACCTCCTCATATTCTCCCCGGATGCAACTACCCATGAGGAATGCACCAAACGTGTACTCCAACGAATGAAGGAACTTGACCTCCACCTGAAACTGGAGAAATGTATCTTTGCCACCCCTGAGGTTGAATACCTGGGGATGATTGTCAAACCGGGCCAAATCGCCATGGACCCAATCAAACTTGATGGGATCGCTTCATGGCCCACACCCTCTCGACTATGCAATGTCTGCTCCTTCCTCAGATTTGCCAACTTCTACCAATGTTTCATCCTGGATTTTTCCAATGTCACATGCCCCCTCCTCGATCTCACAAAGAAATCACACCCCTGGGAATGGACGACCGCCTGTCAAACATCGTTTGACAACCTAAAACAACTGTTCCTCGCTCAACCCATCCTCCAACTCCCAGACCAAACTAAACCGTTTGCCATTGCCACCAACGCCTCTCAATGGGTGTCTGCCACCATCCTCCTCCAAACCAACACCAACAGTGATTGGCGCCCTTGCTCCTACCTCTCCCAGGCATTTTCAGCTATGGAATGCAATTATGATGTCTACAACCGCAAACTCTTTGCTATCATTCATGCCCTCCATTCATGGTGTCACTATCTCTGCAACTCACCATTCCCCACCCAGGTCTTCACTGACCATAAAAATCTCACCTACTTTCGACAAGCACAACACCTCAACCATTGCCAAGCCCGCTGGCTCTTGGATTTGTCCAAATTTGACCTCCACATTACACATGTCTCTGGCAAACTCCTCTCTGGCCCCGACACTCTCTCACATTGCCCTGATCACATTCACCCTGTCAATACAGACAATACCACCACCACGGTCCTCCCCCCATGCTTCTTCATCAATCTCATCAATGCTACCCTAGCTGAACATGTCAAATCAGCCTCACTTGCCGACCCCCTTGTTCTCTCAACTCTCCAAGCCCTCAACCAGTCCGTTGCCCCCTTCCTTTGCTCCCGCCTTAGTGACTGGCAATACACTGCTGGTGTTCTCACCTTTCGCAACCATGTCTACATTCCACCCGATGACACACTTTGCCACACTATCCTTGCCCACTGCCACAACCACAACTCCGCTGGACACCCCGGCACCCTGAAAACCCACCAACTCATCTCTTCTGAATTCTGGTGGCCAGGTCTTGCCCAATTTATCCACAAATATGTGGAAGGCTGTGCCGTGTGTCAACAAAACAAGGCTAACACTCACCCGTCCACCCCCCCGCCCTTTTCTATTCACTCTTCGGCATCTTGCCCCTTCCAACAGGTCTCCTGCGACCTTATCACCGATCACCCTCTCTCTGCCAGCTTTGATTCTCTTTTGGTCATGGTGGACCATGGCCTTACAAAGGGGATAATTCTTTGCCCAACCACAAAAACAGTCACTGCTGAAGGGATAGCCACACTCTTCTTCCACAAAGTCTACCTTCATTTTGGCCTCTACAATAAAATCATCTCTGACAGAGGTCCCCAATTCGCCTCCCTCCTTGCCAGAGAACTTGGGAAACTCCTCAACTACAATCTTGCCCTCTTCTCCACATACCACCCACAAACTGATGGAGAAACCAAATGGGTTAACCAAGAAGTAGAAACTTACCTCCACATCTTTTGCAGTGCAAACCCTACCGCATGGGCCAAACATATCACCCATGCCGAATTTGCACACAACCACCGCCCCCACTCTGTTATGAACAAATCCCCGTTGTATCTCATGATGGGATATGAACCCTGCGCTCTCCCCACTATCATCACCAAAACAGAGATCCCTGCAGTCGAATCCTGCCTAAAAGCCCTTCTAGCCACACAAGACGAAGCACTTGCTTCCCACAAACTTGCCAGACAAGTCATGGCCTCTTGCATCTGTGGAAAATTCACTCCTTTCAAAAAGGGAGACAAGGTATGGCTCAAAGCCCATAACCTGAAACACTCTGTCTCCAACCCGAAATTCACTGCCAAGTGGGAAGGACCCTTTACCATTACTCAGGTGCTATCTTCAGTATCTTACAAACTCTGACTGCCTGCGACATGGACGATTCACCCCATGTTTCACGCTTCTCTGCTATCTCCCTATCACGAGAACTCCATCCATGGACGGAACTTTCCAGCTCCACCACCGGACCTTATAGATGTTACGACCAAGGCTGAAGTGGCGCTTGACAAGCCCTAATGACGGCCAAAGGCGAAGGTCTGGGCTTAATACCAGACAGTGAAGATCTGGGCTTGATACCAGATGGTGAGAGGTGGATATCTGGACTTGATACCAGATGGTGAAGTGACAATCATAGCATCCTCATGGCTGAAGGCTGACCAGGATGAGGGTGTTCATTGAAGCAAGGTACAAAGGTACAAGGAATACCATATGGATATAGGGAGATCAAGGTTAGGCAATCTACTAGAGAAGTGAAGGTATATATACGATAAGTGAATGGCGCTGACTAAGCAGTATGAATGGGGAACTATGTGAGGGTGGTCAAGGGTGCTGTGGAGCTGTCGTCCACTTTTTATTTTTCACACCAGAGATCTCTGAGCCCAATCCAATCTCAGATCAGATCTCATCTCCAATTCCGATTTCATCTATCATGGCAGATCTCATCACTCCATTTCTTCCATTCTGCCACACCTCACTACCTACACGCTGCTTTCATTACCATACTACTTCCATTCTCCAACGGCTGTACCTTCCTTATTTACTTACCAACATTCCTGCACTTGCCCTAACGTAGCATGTGCCCCCATGTATATAAAGTAGCACACTGAGGACTTTACGTCCCTCAGTTTGATATACTTGAGTTCTCTCTCCCTTACTCTTGACAATGGTCAACTGAGTATGCTCTATGTCGAGCTCAATGCTCTGAGAGTCCGCATGTCTTCAACACATGCAACAAGCCCTAAGCTTGTTGAGCCTCTTCCTTGTCACTCCTCTCATGTCCCTCCCATCATCATCGTCTCCTTAAGCCCTAGTGTGCCCTTGGCTTGTTTCAAAGGGTTAGAGACACGTGTGTGCGGAGTGCAATAAGTGTGAAGAAAGATACACATGGAGGATTTGTCAGATAAGACATTAGCCATGAGGACAAAGAGATATGAGATATGAAGATAACAGATGATGTGTCAAGCAGGGATCCATAGGGCATAGGCTGTGAGGGAGGACACATGGCCTGTAGTCCGTCAGATAAGACATCTGGTGGGAGCCCAGAGTCAAGGGCATGAAGAAGCCTGGAGTAGAGGGCACGGAGGTAGAGAACCACTGTGATGAGAAAGGCAGGTGACGAGGAAGCAGTGGTGACAAGGAAGGCATGGTGCTTCCATGAGATGGAAGTGAGGTGACAAGGTGACAAGGTGCCGGATGACAGGGTGACAAGGTGACAGGATGACAAGGAGCCGAGGTGACGAGGTGGCGGAAGGTACTGAGGTGCTGCTGTGGCATGAAGGAATGTTGGGAGGGTGACTATCACACAGTCCTGTAATGAAACAAGAGAGGGGTCTGAAACAATCCAAGAAGCCAAATAAGGCTGTAGGTTGCCAGCAGGATCAAATGACTCAAGAGTGTAGGAAGGAGCTTGTGGGGAAGACTCCAAGTGAACTAAACTGGAGTTCACTGGAGCAGGTCTTAGCCCTTAAGTACTACTCAAGGGTATGTACATGTTGTGGTTGGATCTACCGATACACTAATATTCTCCTACAAGCACTGTACCCTCTGGCGCCTGGGGGAAAATATTAGGCCCTCCAAATGTTTTTCTTTCAGGGACAACACCATCACCAGAACAACCCTCTCGATTGCCTATGCCAAAAAATTTGAGCTGGCATCGTATGCTGTCAGATTCTCATGTTTTGGATGACTTTGAAGCTGTAAGAGTCATCCCTATGGAATACATTAGATCCCATGAATGTGAAGATGGGCATAACGTTATGCAGGACAGAGTCAGGGGTGAGTTGGGCCAAGTTGGACATCAAGAGCAGCATCTCGTTGGACATTTGAGGATTGTCAGCAGCTGCCAAACAAAGTTACAATGCCTGATGGATGAAGAATACACAGTTAAACCTATTCCTGATCAGTTCGACCAACGCATCCAAGCGAATGGGCCTCGCTGGGGTCTCCTTATCCCAACTTGAATGACGGAACAACCCACACAAAAAGAACCACTCACCATTATCATTGCTTTGCATGCGCTCTTCTCTATCATGGCCATCAACATCTGGCAGATGTATCTCATGTCCAAAGGACCCCAAAGGTCAGAACACATGATCTTGTTGAGCGTCTCTAAGAGGTTACATACCAGATCATCAGCCTACACGCCCCAATAATTGTGATAGCCACGCATGAGCCCAGCTTGGCACACTTATTCACAGGCAGGTCAACCTTGCCATGGTCCAGTCAAAACTGCACAAGGAGGTGGATGATCAACACAATGTTTCCAAGCAGCTTGCCAAGGAGCGCCCGGGACGCCAAGTACTAGTTGCAATGGGTGAACAATCTTGAAAGATATCCAAAGTGCACTCACTCACCATCTCACCGCCTTCACAGCCAGCCTGTAACAAGACCGTACAAACCTCTGCACGTCTCTTGAGATCGAGACCCATGGAGAGCTTCTGCTCGATCACATTCACATAGAGCCCCCACACATTTGCATCCAAGTCTGTCAGAGCCTCATCAGCACATGATCAACTACTGGTAAACCGAACGAGCTGGAGTGGAAGTAGAATTGCAGACCCAAGAGAAATATGGGCCAGGCTTCATTGTCATCTCAACTCCCAAGGTCCACCCTAGTGATGCTGAGGAAGCCTGCAACGACAAGCAATATATATGCCTCGATTGACGCCCTAAACATCTGTGCGATGAGAGCAGACTCTTGTGCCAGGCTCCTCATGGCAGGGAGAAGCATGTGGAGCTTGGAATAATCCGTGGTATTCTCAATGGAGTGGAACAAAGTGATCTGAGCAGATGGGATGGGATGGCTAATGACATGTGAGAGTAAGAAATATAGGACCCAGCGCTTGTGCCTACACCAGACCGTCAATAAACAGAAGGAAACCGAGTCGACACCCTGCATACTTTGCTTTCGAGGATTAGCTGCTCCTTGTTACCCACAAGAGCCTTTGCATATTTCAAAAGATTCACAGTATTGACATATTGCAATTGAGCTTGATGATCGTGGGGGTTGGGACGTCGCTATCCCAGTCGGGAACCCAGAGAAGGATGTTTTGGACCTGATTCCAGTCCAAGAATGTGTCTCCCAGGGTAAATTTGCAGATACCACACAGCGTGTCCTGCATAGTACCCATAACAGGCTTGTTGGCTTGTGGGGATATAATCTACCAACATTTTGTACCATGCCAGGGGATACCAAGTGACAGTACTGACCTGCTGTGGCACCCATGTGATCTGACTCAACTCAGCATGAGTCTCCTCAGACTGTAGTATGCTGCGATACCGACTTTGTCAAGTGAACAATAATATCAAGTCAGGTGGACATACTGCATATTCATTTCATCATCATTGAAGTCGGTGTTGCAAGGCAGAGTGACAGATAAATTTAGACAGAATGCTGTGAATTCATATTGTTGGCTGGCCACCCTGACTAGCCAGAAGAATAAAAACACACTAGAATGGGCATCAACCTCACCCGATGGCTCATCATGCTCATTTTGTGCAAACTGAGCCAACAATTGGAAGGGATGAAGCTGGAGATGGTTTGCAAAGTCAGCCATCTTCATGAGAAGCTCAGAGCGAGATGATTTACTCTCCAAAGGACAATTAATAAGCCCTGTATAGAAAATGGATAGAGAAATGACTCGCATGATTTCCTCTGGAGAAAGGATACCAAACTGGACTTCCTTGATCTTGTGGATGGGAGCCACTGAATATGCAAACTGGTGACCAAGCATGGCTAGCAGCAATAGAAACGTCTGGACATCATGTGCTTGAAATCACTGGACACTATTTACAACCAAAATTCCCACAAATTGGCTTTCTTTCCGTTTACCATCTGTACCAGCTTACTACTACTAGTTGGCTCAATTGTACATTACATGTAGCACCAAGGTGGCGAATGTGTATGTCATGGCTCATGAGCTCACATTGGGAAACTGACTGCATAGGAAATAGCTGAAAAAAGTAGCTATGCTACTTTGCAAATCAGCGGTCTGCTTGCTTGTCAAGCAAGGACATTGAACAAGAATACCTATTAAATGCATAGTGGATGTGGTGGTGCCATTCCTCCTGCTGCCTTGGTAAGTGAGTTACTTATATGCATCGATCATTCAGTCACCCTGTGCCACGGCTTATCATATTGACATATTCACTATCTTGTGGCCTGAGAATTTGGATGTATGAAGCTGGGCCAGACCCGGGCAACACATAGGGCAGATCGATTGATGCTGCTCATCTCATTGATGGATCATACCCATGCACCTGATTGCGCCACCCTATTCAAATGCTTGCAAGTCACAGTCAAATGCCTGAGGAAGTGGAGCCTAGAAGATGTAGAGCAAAATCTGAAGGGGGCACTTTCACTGTGGATATCATCACACTACCATGTGAATTCAAGGTCATTCGGGACACCTTGGTACAGCCACGCCAGTAGAATGTGTGCAATTTCGATATACTGTAATGTTCTCAACTCTGACCTGTGCCACTCAGACAAACAACATAAAAGATGACACTGATTTTTGGTTTGTACAGGAGTGGTACCAGACACAGTTTGAACACGTCTTCATGCCCAACCAAACCACCTCATCTACACCGGTCAGCTCTCAAGAATTTGTAGCATTCTATCAAGTCCTCTGTTATTTCAATAGCATTGTGCTAAGGATCGCTGATGGCAATGTTTCCTCGTCGCTCAAGGCCAGCAATTTCAATTTGTACTTTATTCTGCCCCCCT
>JBBPLN010000681.1:0-15015 GCA_038089815.1 Sutorius eximius
CGCTTGAGAACAGGCTAGGCAGTTTCAATTTGTACTTGTACCACCCATGAGTTATTTCGTCAGCTATCTCCTGGTTGGTTTCCTTCAGTCGCACGTGTACGTTATGATATCACGACCCCAAGTTTCATATGTCATACAACCAGACGATTTTATACTTGCTCCCGGAGACAACGACTTGGATACTCACCTATCAGCAGCATCAGGAAACTGGGACCGCGAAATCGCAACTTTTTTGTCCTCAAGATGCAAGTTACAGTGTGATGACCTACCCTTGGGATCTCCTGACAATCAATTAATCATCCATGTCCTTGTCCATCCACCACGAGCTAGGCGTTCGCGTCCGGAGCCTTGTCGAGTGTCCACCAACCAGGCCATTTTTCATCTGCAACAAATCCACCCAACCTCGGAACGTCGTCGAACCACAAAAGAACTATTGGTACTCGCGACTCCTCCGAGGGGCCACGAGCGACAAACATCCTCGACCTTCGATCAAGCATGAACTCGCTCGCCACGTCCCTCAGTTCTCGCAACACCAACATCTTGTCCACCACGACATCCAACGCCCTTTCCGCGCGTCTGGTGACGGGGTTGTATTGTTGCGGATGACATGCAGTTGCGACGTGTCGAATGGTCAAGTAAACCACGTTCTGGGCAATAGAGAGCAAGAAGGCCGAAAGACCAGCATTGGTGATGCCCGCAATCGTATCCAGCACGATTCGTTCCAGCGTCTTTGCAGACGATGCAAACAAACGTGTGAGATCCTTGTCAACCATGTGCGATCGACTGATCGTGAGCTGCGTCAGCATACATGCCGGTACCGGCGATCGCAGAACAGATCGCCATATGCCAAGGCTGCTGGGCTGTAGGTGATTTAACTTGAGAATTTTGAGTGCTCGCCATCTTTCCATCAATTGCGCAAGCTGCGTAGTGTTGAGCATGCGCGTCACGCCACCCTTATTCTTGAGAACTCCTCCAGTCAATGACTCCTCTGGTCCCATCGAAAATGTGCGTAGGCTGCGAAGCGCAGAGAGGACGGCGACGAGCGAGTCGGCCTGGGATGGATCCAGCTGTCCTAGATGCAGATATTGCAGGTTATTCGTCATACGAAGGATCACGACAAGGGCGGCTGTGAAACGAGCTGGATTTCCAAGGGGAATGTTCGAAATGCCCTGCCGGTCCGGCGTTGTAAAGTTGTTCGTGGTAAAGTGACGGAAGCTGCTGCCAAGCAAGGGAACCCTGGTTAATGCATTCGCGAGAGCGCACACATCGACGGTATGCCCCGAGGGATTCCATTTGCAATCGTTCGAGAACCTCAAACGGGCAAGAAGAATATACAATGCGCACGACCACGCGGGGCAGACTTGGGCGAAGGAAAGCAGATCTTCGTGCTAGCTATCCTGAAGCTCGACGTCCTCAAATATTTTCATAAGGAGTTCTGTAGGAAGAGCGCAGTTGATATTCCTCGGGGGCCAAGGGCTGGAGAGAGAACCCGTACGATGCGTGTAGTGGCATGCTCAAGCCGAAAGGTAGGTTCGGTCAGGATGCGATCTTCTTCGGTCCTCCCAAACGCGAGCGGAGTCCACAATAGAATTGAGTGAGTGAAAGACAGTGAGACGGACAACGTATCGCCAGTCAAGGGAAACTCGTGTTCAAGCAGAACATGGTTGGAATTGCCCCGAACGTCCTGGACGGAGCGAAGGACGAGGATCCAGCCAATAAATGACGCATGAATTGGATGAACTATAACTTCGAACGCGATTGTCAGTCTCGGGAGAGTAGACGGATTGCCAGTGGGTGGTGCGCCTCGGGCTTGATGTCTGAACGAGTGGATGACCGGTCCCGACTGTTGAATGGCCTGTACAGCATAATGAAATAGACATTACGAGACAAGCCTCGAGCTGGTTGGCCAATGCGACGCACCCAAGTATCAGATTGAGGTTGCACACCTTTTCGGGGCAGTTCCCTGTGGTACAACAGGATACGGGCGGTAGAAAAAAGGTGCCTTGACTCTCCCTCAAACACCACGAGGAGTGCTGTCTCTCTCATGCACTCCTCGATCCACTGAGGGCGTTTGGGTCCATCCCAGTGGTACTCGTAAAATGAGTATTCCGGGGGAATAAGCTCTTTCCCAGTGACAGTTTCATGTAGGAGCATTCAACGCAGGCGGGATTCGTGTAACAAAATATGAATGCGGCCCTGGATGGAATACGTACGGCCCAGGCTGGTCCATTATCGTCCGGAGTTTATCAGAAGGGGATTGCTCCGAGCTCGCAAGTCGCAACAAATACACCCACTGTAACTGAAGTATTATCACATGCGGAGTCCCCAAGATGAACACATTCGAGAGACTTCGACCCTCAATCGATCACAAACTCGCTCATCATATCACCCCTCCGTCGATCCTTAGCTCCTGCAAACATGGCATCTTGTCTTTCGCGACATTCAGTGCTCTCTCCGTGTGCCCAATAACGAGCTTGCGCCCCTGCTGAAATGACAGGAGTGCGACGTGTTTGATGGTCAAGCACTGACATACGTTCTGAGACAGAGCAAGCAGGGAACTGGGACCGGATGCAATGTTCTTGCTTAACGCACTCGCGAGAACATACATGCCGAGGACGTCATATATTGAGGAATTCATTTCTTCATAGAGTTACTTCCAGGCTTTCTTATTCACCTCCGATCTCATATACACACCAACCAGGCCACCTTCCATCCAAGACAGTCCCACCCGAACTCAGGAGGAAGGGGGACCACAATTGGACTATCGGCACCCGTGTCTCCGCTGTGGCATTTCGAGCAATGAACATCTTGGACCTTCGTTCCAGCATAGACTCGCTCACGACGTCTCCGCTGATCCTGAGCTCTCGTAATACCAGCATCTTGTCTATTGTGGCATCCAGCGCCCTTTCCTTGCGACGAGTGACGAGAGGCGAGGCCAGGAAAACATCTTGTATGGTCAAGTGAACCACGTTCTGAGAGATGGAAAGGAGGAAAGCGGTAAGCCCAGCATTGGTGACGCCCGCGATGTTAATCAGCACCACTCGCTCGAGTGTTTTCGCAGATGTTGCAAAGAGGTGCCTGAGGTCCTTGTCGGTCATATGGGATCGATTGATTGTGAGTTGCGTGAGCGCGCACGCTGGCGCTGGCAGAGCGAATCGCCACACACCGGAAACTGAGGGATAGAAGTAACGTAAATTAAGGACCCTGAGTGCTCGCCATCCTTTCATCAGACGTGCAAGCTGAAAGACGCTGAGCATGTAAGTTGCACCACGTGCCCGATTGTGCTTGAGGAATCCACGGATAGGCCTGCCTACCACATGTCCGATCGAAAATGTGTGAATGTCGCGAAGCGCATGCAAAGCCTCGAAGAGCACGTCTGCTTGACACGTATTCAGCTCCCCTAGATGTAAACATTGTATGTCCTTCGTGTGGTGAAGGATGGCTATAACAGCCGCCGCGAAGCGAGCCGCCTTCTCGGGTTGGGGAGAGAATACACCCTCCCATTCCTCATATGTTCCAAAGTGATTCATGGTGAAGTGGCGGAAACTACGGCCGAGCCCAGGGTTCTTGCTCAAAGCATTTGCAAGAGCATACACGCTGAGGGCACCAGATCTTGAGAAATTCCATTCTTCATCGTCCGAGAAACCCAGACGAGCATGGAGAACATCCATTGCACACGACCACGCACGGCACACCTGCACGAAGGTGAGCAGGTCGTCACGCCAGCTATCCTCAAGTTCCTCATCCTCGAATATTTTGAGAAGAAGTTCCGTGGGAAGAGAACCGCTGGCTGTCCTTGGACGAATAGAGACTGGGGGGAGGACTCGTACGATGCGCGTTGTGATATGCTCGGCCCAAAAGGTAGGGTAGGTCAATATGCGATGTTTCTCAGTGTTTCCAAATCCGAGCGGAGTCCACAGCACGGTCGAGTGGGTGAAAGACAACGAGAGAGACAATGTGTCACTAGTCAGGGAGTACTCGAATTCGAGCAGGACGTGCATGGAATCCCGACAAACCTCCTCGATATCCACTGGGTCGCGGAGGACGAGGGTTTCCAAGGATGAGCCGTGAGTCCGAGTCATCGGATCAGCCACAACTTCGAACGCGACCGTGAGCTTCGGGAGCACAAGAGGATTGGGAAATGGGTCTTCAACTCCTCTGAACGAATGGATCACTAATCCGGATTGCTGAATGTCCTAAGATAAGGTGAGCATAACATGGCAAATCCCAGGTTTGTTAGACCAAGCCCACCCAAGCATCAGATTGAGCGTCTGGCAGCAACTCTCCGCCATAGTATAAGACGATGCGAGCGGTCGAAAAAAGGAGTCTTGATTCCCCCTCAAACACGACGACGAGCGTCGTCTGTCTCGGCCGCCTAGTAGAAGGATGAAGGCGTTTGGGTCCATCCCACTGATACTCGTAAAACGAGTAGTCCGGAACGGTAGAATACGGTGAATGACTTGAACGTCCACTCTTCTCCGCAGACGGTTCCATGTAGGCCTCTCAACAGCAAGTTGAAGAACGCAGTGAGGTTCGTATGAGATGTTGATGTGACAGTCCCATGATCTACAGCATCCAACAGAGCCGCCGTTTCCATACCACGCCGGCTTGTTCCGGCATGGTGAAGGTTGTAGTGCAGATAGTCGATGAGTAGCCGAAAGGTGATCATATGACGGTAGTCCCGTGCGCCCAGGGGTGTTACGGAAGCACAGCATAGCCACAGATTGAAGCAGTCAGGCCTGTACACCCACTTGGGGGCCCTGCCAGGCCATCTCACACTGGCAGTTGTATTCTCCCTAGTACGGGTAACTGTTACAGTGTAAGCAAGCTGAGCAAGCTCGCGCGAGGTCGAGTTACTTTGTGACTACTTTACTTTCTCATTCATTTCATTTCTGAGCCTAGTCTTACACGTATAAAAGCCATTTGACTTCAGGCCCACGTAAACCCGATATCAGTACACTCGCCCAGGAGGGCATTGATCAATATCCGAGCTGGGAACATTCTCATATCACCAAGTCATAATCATCATCATCATATGGTGACATACCTCAAGTCTCTCCCCGTAGTTCATGAGTCATGCGTTAGTTTTGTGGGCCGCTGTCAGGTGTAGACCAGCCCGGCCACTTGCCACGCGCAACAATTCCGTCCAACCTCGGAACGGATTCTAGCCACAATTGAACTACCGGCACCCGGGTCTCCTCCGAGGCGTTTCGAGCGACGAACATCTTGGACCTTCGTCTCAACATAAGCTCGCTCGCAACGTCTCCACTGATCTTGAGCTCCCGCAACACCAACAAATTGTCTATCACAACATCCAGCGCTCTTTCCGTGCGACCAATGACGATGCGGCTCAAACGCGGAGATGGAGGAAGTGCAACGTCTTGTATGGTCAAGTGGATCACGTTCTGAGAAATAGCGAGGAGGAAGGTGGAAAGCCCAGCATTGCTGACGCCCTCGATCCTATCTAGAACGACTCGCTCGAGTGTTTTCGCTGACGACGAGAAGAGGCTCGCGAAGTCCTGGTCGGATATACGTGACCGACTGATGGTGAGTTGCGTCAGCTTGCACGCTGGTGGGGGCGGGGTGCTCCGCCATAGGCCGAAGATCTCAGGGCGGAGGTCATGTAGCTTGAGAATCTTCAGTGTCGGCCATCCCACCATACAACGCGCAAGCTGGGCGACGCTAAGCATGCGCCTGGCCCTGTCCATTCGCTTACGTCTGGAAACCCCCCCAATCTGACTCTCTTCTTCCCCTCCGACCGAAAATGTGTGCAGGTCGTGAAGCGCATAGAGGACGCCACACAACGCATCCGCCTGGCAAGGATCCAAGTGTCCCAGATGCAGGTATTGCAGGTTCTTTGTGTTACGAAGGATCGGAACCAGAGCCGCTGTAAAACGAGCCGGGTCAAGAGCTGGGTACTTGTCTCGGGGAAGACTCCAGACGCCTTTCAAATCCTCCAAGGTTCCAAAATTGTCTGTGGTGAATTGAAGGAAGCCGTGGCCGAGTGGGGGGTTCTTGCTCAAAGCATTTGCGAGAGCGTAGACATCGAGGAGGTTTCTTGAAGAATTCCATTTGCCATCATCCGAGAAACTCATGCGTGCATGGAGCATATTCATCGCGCACGACCACGAGCGGCACACCTGCGCAAACGAAAGCAGATCGTCGTACGGGCCATCTTGAAACTCGGCTTCCTCGAAAATTTGCATAAGAAGCTCGGTAGGGAGAGGATTGTTGGCAATCCTTCGACGGACAGAAACAGGGGGGAGGACCCGTACGACGCGTGTGGTGACATGGCCGATCTGGGAGCTAGGGTCGAGTATCATGTCACATTGTTCGAGCCCTCCTGAGATGAGTGGAGTCCATAACAAGCCCGAGTGAGTGAATGACAACGAGAGCGACAAGGTATCGCAAGTCAACGGACACTCGTGATCGAGTAGAATGTGCATGGTACTGCGGCCAAGCTCTTGGACACCCGCAGGAGAGCGAAGCGCAAGGGTATCGAAACATGCACGGCAAACCAATTGGTCAATTGCGATTGTAAATCCACGAAATACGACTTCAAACACGACCGTGACCTTGGGAAGAGTAGACGGATTAGGAGGCGCGTTCTGAACTTGTCCTCTAAACGAATGAATCACTGATCCCGACTGTCGAATATTCTAAGGAGCATAATATTAGTACAGCAGGGCCTTGTCGCCGACCAGACGCACGTCACGTACCCAAGCACGAAACGTACGGAGTAGCGACTCAGACCGAGGTTGTTCGCCATAGTATAAGAGGATACGAGCGGTGGAAAAAAGGTGTCTTGATTCCTCGTCGAACACCACGACGAGCGTTGTACGCTTTGACCCGCTATAGCTAGTACCACAAAGTTGAAGATATTTGGGTCCGCCCCACTGGTGTTCGTAAAGTGAGTAGTCCGGATCCGCAGGGCAAGGATGCAATGTTGAAATTTTGTTCGTGCACAGAGACAGCTTCATGCAAGGCGATCGTTACGGTTCAAATGAATCCACAAGCAAATGTGTGAAAGAAAACGAAAGGCTCAATACAAAAAACAAAAGGGGAGTATGACCCTGGTCCCTGGCACCCTGAATAGAGTACGTACTATAGTACCTGCTGGTGTGGGAGGTTGGGGATGGATCTGATTTGTTGTGTATCTGCGAAGATCATGGACGGTCGGCGTACAGCTGCATGTTGGGGACAGGCTGACGGGTGATGTGAGTGCGTGATGGACGGTACCGTGTAATCGTGTTCAAGTTATGGACCCAGATTCAATACTCCAGATTAGCCGCGACATGTGTCAAATCATCGTGTGAGTTGGGAGATGCCTGATGTAGTATGGTTTCAAAGGCGGGATTAAATATCAGACTCAGGGAATGAGAGCGAGCCATGTTACAGCCTCGTCCAATCCGTCGTGGCCCCTGGAAGTCTAGTGTTGTATTCCACGCACTTCTAGTTCCGAGTCACATACTTGACGAAATCACAATCACCATGCCCCAGTGCCATATACACGGTATAAAACACGACATATCTCAAACCTACTTGGTCACGATGGCATTGTTCCCGCGCCGGAAATATCATCCAGTCCTAACGTGGTGGTTCACTCCCAGCAATCCGCGAGCCATGCCTCAGTATCGTGGAGCCTTGTCAGGTGTACACCAGCCAGGCCACTTGCCATTCGCAACAAATCCACCCAACCTCGGAACGTCCTCCAACCACAAAAGAACCACCGGTACTCGCGTCTCCTCCGAGGCACCGCGAGCGACGAACATTTTCGACCTTCGATCTAGCATGAACTCGCTCGCGACGTCTCCACCGATCTTGAGCTCTTGCAACTGAGTCATCTTGTCGATCACGACATCCATTGCCCTCTCTGCACGTCCAACAAGGAGATTTCCCCATTGCTGATACGGTGGGGGCGCGACGTCTTGGACAGTCAAGTAAGTTACGTTGTGAGAGACGGCAAGAAGGAAGGCGGAAAGACCGGCATTGGTGACGCCCTCGATCCTATCCAATACGACTCGTTCGAGCGTTTTCGCAGACGACGAAAAGAGGTGGGTCAAGTCCTTGTCGGTCACATGCGACTGACTGATCGTGAGTTGCGTCAGCTTGCATGCTGGCGGTCGCAGAGCAAATCGCCATATGCCGAAAATCCCGGGATGGAGGTGATGTAGTCTGAGGATTTTAAGTCCTCGCCATCTGCCCATACAGCGAGCCAGTTGGGCGATGCTGAGTGTTCGCGTCGTGCCCCCCGTCCGATTGTGCTTTGCAACTCCTACAATGGGCCCCTCCTCCAGCGGCCCCATCGAGAATGTCTGCAAGTCTCGAAGCGCGTGGAGGACGGAAAACAGTGCGCCTGCCTGGCATGGATCCAATTGGCCCAGATGCAGATATTGCAGGTTCTTCGTCGCACGAAGGATGGTGATTACTGCTGTTGTGAAGCGAGCTGTATTCTTGTCTCGAGGGAGGATCCAGATACCCTGCAAGTCCTCCAACGTCCCAAAGTTGTTCGTAGTGAAATGATGGAAGCTGCGACCTAGCAGAGGTCTCTTGTTTAAAGCGTTTGCGAGCGCGTACACGTCGAGGAGATGTCTTGAGGAATTCCATCTGTCATCGTCCGAGAAACTCAAACGTGCGTGGAGAATATTCATCGCGCACGACCACGTACGGCAGACCTGTGCAAACGAAAGCAGGTCGTCGTGCCAAGTATCTCGAAACTCGGCATCCTCGAATATTTTGATAAGAAGTTCGGTAGGAAGAGAACCGTTGGTAATCCTCCGGCGCACAAAAGGGGGAGGGATGACCCGCACGATGCGCGTGGTGATGTACTCGATCCGAAAGGTAGGGTTGGGTAACAGCCTGCATTGTTTGTCGGGCCCTAATGTGATTGGGGTCCACAACATAGTCGAATGGGTGAAAGACAGTGAGAGGGATAATGTGTCACAGGTCAACGGACATTCATGTTCCAGAAGAACACGCATAGTGTCCCGGCGAACCTCCTGGGCATTGGGTGGGGAACGAAGCACGAGATTACCAAAGAATGAGTTGCAAGTGGCTGGATCGACCACGACCTCGAACGCGACCGTGAGCTTCGGGAGAGCGGATGGATTGGGAGGTGGGTTTTGAACTTGACCTCTGAAAGAGTGGATCATCGATTCCGATTGCTGCACGGCCTGCGCAGCATGAAAAATAAAAAATGAGACCCATCTCAAGCTTATTCACCGAGCAGGCGTACCCAAGCATCACTGGATCTTGCGTCTTTCGACGACCGTGCGATGAAATATACGAGGATATGAGCCGCCGAAAAAAGGCGCCTAGATTCCCCCTCAAACACCACGACGAGTGTCGTCTGTCTCGGTTGCCAGATGGGAACGTGAAGGCGCTTGGGCCCGTCCCAGTGATACTCGTAAAACGAATAGTCCGAAACGCTAGGACAAGGCTGGGACGTCGAGACTCTGCACTTGTCCAGTGATGGTTTCATGTAAGAGCATCGTAATGACACTTGCGCCCACAAGCAAAGATTTAAAGGGAGGTAAAAGACGCGGAGGTTCGATACGAAAAACTGTCGACCCTGATGATTCGGGAAACGGAAGCTTTGACGTTTATCATTACCTACGTGATCGATCTGAGCATATCACGGATTCCGCTTGGCCATCATCTTTCTCTGAGATGGTGGATGCAATGGAGTAATGCATTCTTTGGCTTTTCTTTGTTTCTTGCAATGCGCCTCTCAAATCTGGATCCTCGAATGCTGGTTGAAGTTGCAGACTACTACTTTCCCGATACAGCTCAGTCGAGCTTGCACGAATAGAACTGCAATAGCATCCATCTCCAATGTGACCATTTTCGTCGTCGCCTCGATCGCTAACGTTACGCCACATCGGACATTTGCCCTTGTCACGCCAACAAGTTGAATGCGTTGAACCGCTGACACCTTGAAGTCAGAGGGTGTCAAACGACTCGCAGGTCGCCGTCTGAGGTCGCCGTGTTGTCGTCATCCCCTCTGGACGTCTTGTTGTGCAATCATCCCAGATAGGTACCGAGAGAGGACGACTGCGGTCCAAGAAGTTTGCTGGGTTTGACGTATCGGGCCGTCCAGAGTAATGCGCTGAAAAATTTCCTCCCTCCCCTTATTTTGTAGCCAGGGGCCGTGCCCTAGAGTTTGGCTCGGACGTACGAATGGTACCCTGTTCGTGCAAAATGTCCCGACCCACGTCGGGCCTGGGCTCTCTGATGTGTATCGGAGCCCGAGCCCCGCATGGATGGCATCTGGACAACCAACGAGGAATACAGCCCCTATGGTATGAGAGACAACGATTTCTTGCTTTCGGTGGGTCAAAATACAATACAACACGAACCAACATACAGTACAATCCCAGTGTCCGATTAGATAGCACTGACTTACATTCTGCACCCACTTGGAAGACTTGCTTACGGTGCTTCATCTACTTACTTCCTCCTCCGAACCCTCACACTGCACTCTGTATCGTTTCCCGAGCTTAGTAACAGGCAAATCATCTTCCGACTCTTCCTTGTCCGACATGATCACGTTTATGCGCTTACGCTTGGGCGGGGGCGTTGCAATGGGTTCCATGTCCTCACTTGAACTCGTGGACTCTTCGGAGGACTGGTTGTCCCCATCGTCTTCCATAAGTTCATCGTCACTGCCCGTCGAGTATTCCGGCTCTTCACCATCTGACTGGACAAAACTGTCCCTGTCGTACTCGTCATCATCTTCATCTGCAGATCCAAGGGAATCATCCCACGGTCCGATTGCCTCCCCAACGGGGTTCTGGATATTGGGGGCCTTCCTTCTTTGGTGAGGGCGACGACGCTCAGGGTGCGCCAGTCTCCATGCTTCAAGACGGTCAACCAGATCCCTGAGTCGGTGATACTTGACAACAAGGAATTGTGAGAATTCATGAATGTGGAGGAGGGGAACTGAATACCCATCCGCTGCCCCCTCTTTGGGGGTCAAGATGCCAGGAGCGAAAAGTCTTGCGCGCATACGCGTCGTCCAAGCGAAGACCTCGGTGCCGTTTACCGAACCAAATCGGCTCAGATCCTGGAGAACATGACTTGTATTTGTCATCTAGAAGGCGTTTGTTCGCGTCGTACAATGGCTGGTACTGGAAATCGAATACGTTCAGTGAGCCAAATCACGGATAGGTGTAGAATTGATGACGTACCCAGTGCAGATGACGGTTGGATGGTCGTAGTCCCCACCAAATGGCATCTTGCGGAACGTCCTCGATGGGCATCCTTGTGTACTTGTTCTTGATTCCCGCAGGTAAAAGGAACTTGTCAGAGTGTCTCGCTAATGCAATATCTTGGTCGGACTGCTCTGCGAGATGCCGTACGTATCGCGCGTTTGCTCTAAGGAAAAAATTGTACTTGTTGGGTCATGTATGTGAACGCTCTGTTCGAATGATGACTGCAAGATCAATCACGCACCCATGGGGAAGAAGAGCGATCAGGGTGAATGCCCCACTCCCTGAATCGGTCTTCGATTTCATCCAACCTTTTGCCTTTAGCAAATGGCACTGGATATTCTCCAGGGGGCTGGGTGTTGAGCCATTCTTCATACTGCTCGTTGGCTTCCACGAACGCGGCGTGCTTTCAGATGGTACACGTCAACATCGAGTGTATACAAGCAGGTCACCATTCTTACCCATGAAGCGTTTGAACGTGCCTCGCTCACTGCCCAATATCGGACCGCGACAGGAATGGAGTCCAGGCGACTACCCAACTCCACGCCTTCGATACGAAATGGAATCGGATAGGCTCCTGGGCTCTTTGCCTGCAGCCCTGCGGATGAACTGCGACTTTGCTTGCTTGAATCGTCAGAAAAGGACATGGTAACCCGAAGAAAGACTATGAGTAAATGTTAGTAAACAAGGGTGGTCGCGTCAACAGGTTGAAACAACGCGTCCTTTTATACATTTAGAACAACGTGACTCACACAAACCGGAACCGAATGGGTTTCACACGGGCAATCTCGAAGCTTCGTCCAGACTCCAAGTTGGAATGACATGATGCTGACTCAAGCCTGACAATACATGACGTTTTGAAAGGCGTTGTCCAACCATACCTGTGAGACAAGCAAGCCAACCAGGGTACGGAGCCTCGGCCAACCCATAGACTCCGATCAAATTATACGAGAGAAGGCGAAATTTGAAAGATGCAGAGGGCCGAGCAAACCTCAGGCCTCAGGGTTAACGTGTATTCGATGATCATATCCATGTAAACAAATCGGGTAGATTTGGATCAAATGTGAATTAGGGTGTGCGTATGGAAGCCTGAGGCATGAAGTGTAGTGTACATATCGTGGCGAAGACACGAAAAAGTATGAGGATGAATTGGTTAGATTAAGAACCTGGGAACACAAGAGAGAGAGAGAGGGAGAGTACGCAAACGACATGGCTCACCCGACCCGATTCTCTTGACCCTTTCTCTATCACCACACCTCCACTAGTACTTTGGCCCGTACTTCTGTCAAGGACGCTACATTGCGCCCAGTTGCAAAACAATCACATTGTCCAAAGCAACACACTTAAACAGCCCGTTTGCTCCAAGAGCACCAACACGCCAAATGAGTCCTGTGACAGCATCCACTTACTCCAAGGACACCGCACTGAGCGCGTCAAGTCCGCGTCCGAATCCGCGTTTGTGTCGTCAGTCGAGCCTGTTATGTCCGGGTCTAGGTCTACCTCGTTATCTGACTCATCCATCCATATCGACGTATATCTGGATCCACGAATAGACAATCAGGACCTTTCGCGGCTCGTGCAGTGGGAGCAGCGTCTGTGATGCAAAGTTCGACTTTACACGGTCCGGAGACCTTGGTCAGATACCGTTTCCATTGCAATGACCACTCCCTAGTTGTTGTACTGCTATTCGCTCGACCGGGAAGATGATACAGAGACGATGGTTGGCGAAACGCGCTGGTGGGAGATTTGCAGATCGCTTTGCTTTGTGCGGCGGTAATGTGTTTTTTGGTTTGCCATGCGTCCCTCCATCTCGGTGGCCTCGATGGTTGGGGTGCTGGGTGCTGCTCAACTATAGCCCGCGAGAGATGCAGGTAGAGAACTGTTGCACGGTGATGCTTTGCCCGTCCAAGCCAAAACGGTCACTTCACCAGACCGAACTACGATCTTCTCCAAGAGATGTCCAAGCGCGACCCTCGTCCGCCATCGTGGAGCCGGATGTCCTATCCTCCTCTGTAGTTGCACTGCGCGTCGAAGCGAGTCGCAGTTCCTCGCGTACAGGGAGATCTGCTTCCAGGACACCTAGCGGTATTCCCAAGTGCGATTCGCTAGCTCCTGCGTAATCTTGGGAGACCCTTTGTGGTCCGCACGCGTGTCGTTAAAGTATCGCCGCCAATCACGGTCGCAAGACCGGGTGACCTTCGGCGCAAGAAGTCCTTGTAGCGTCCATGAGCGCCTCCTCCATAGACTTTTGGGGAGGTTTCCTAGCGATGATGAGGTGTCCATGGTCGCGACATGAATGAGGGTTTCCGCAGAGTTCACTGTCGATAGCCTGTGATTTCAGGGCTTTGGATAGTCCAACCGAATATTTGTGGACGAAATGCAAACATGGGTTATGCTGTCATAGTCTTACCGAAGAAATAACAATTAGATGACCACTCGATGGGGAGCTGGCAACAGACGGTGCGCATCGTAGGCTTGTATGGCGCGCCTGCTGTCTCCGCATTGTAGAAAATTTGTAGGTACACATTCGCGAGGCCCTCGAGGGAACATTAGCAATAATGGTGATGGATATAAATGTGTAACAGACCTGGATGCAACAGCATATTATCACCCCGTCTGCAGTCGGCACCAGGTCATCTATTCCATCTTCGTGCTTTCCGCACGCAAACAAGAGGTGTGACATACGATCGCTCCATGAAATCGGATTCAGCGCTAGTGAAGGTGACAAAGAAGGGTGTTCAACCAATAATCAACGTCAGAATACTTACTTCCGCGGCTGCTGCGACATGGCAATCTCAGCTAGATCTCTCTTGATCCAAATGCACGCACCATACATGCAGGTGTTCACGGTCCGGTGGAATAGCATGATTGCGGACTGATAGGTTCGTTCCCATGATCAAATTTAATCACACCCCGCGTCTAAGCCTGTTTCCACGCACCCGGGGTGGCGGCAGTATATTCTGTAGACATCAACGGAGGCGGAATTGGACCAGGTTATCCGGACTAGCTGGCACTAACAGTCCAAACATGAAAGCAGTGAAAAGGATGACGGGGGCAATGAAAAAGAATCAGGGTACCTTTGGGGTACATACATCGTCTTCCAGTCCTACCAACCGAGTTGTATTCTCGAACTTGCCTTTGGCAATAATCTTGAGGCAACCTACTGGATCAGACACGAGAACGAGATGGAGGAATGAACCAATACCTTGTCTTCCCACGCCCTTGGCAGTGACCAACGCGCATGCTGAACCAAGTGCGAAGATCTCCCTCGCTCGCTCGCACACTGCACATTCCATCTCCACCCCTCAAACAACGACAAAAATCAGAGAAAAAAGACGAGGATGATCGTCAAAAACAACCCAAAGCACCAGCGAGCAGGAGTCCGAGGAAACGCAAGACAGAAGGGGATACAGACCCAGTTCGACACGGTATGTCATTCTGCACTGTAGTAACCGTCTCTCCGTCCGACGTCACTATATGAAAACGCAGTCAAACGTAACGAACTAGGCGTGCAAATGCTCTCGCGCCGGCTTCATGCCCAGATCTTCAAACATGCCGCCTTCCCCCCAGCTGAGCCTGCTTTTATCCAGATTGCACGAGACCACCTTCATATGCACGGCCTCGACCCGAAGCAGGGGTCTGTCCTCCCAGACACAGGTTTTACCCTTCCATCTCTTCAAGGCGCAGACATCGACGAGCACTTTTACCGCATCGGTCAACGGTCCGCCGAACCATGGTTATCTCTCGCCAAGCAACTTGCGCGAGACACGTTGCCTCCTAAACCCGAGTATTTTGACATCCAATC
>JBBPLN010000682.1:4686-15007 GCA_038089815.1 Sutorius eximius
TTCGCATGCAAAGTCAAGTGTGGTTATGTGCACGCTCAACGAGAGAGGGACCCCTCTGGACCAAATATCAATTCCCAATTAGTCTGGATGCATGGTGATCGTGGACGTAGTCGTATGGGACACCGTCGTATGGGATTCAAGCAATGGAACAGACCCGAGACCGAGCATAGCGCAACACAAGAAGCAAAGGCGACGCGGAGAAACGAGTTCTGTGAGTGGAGGTGTCCCTGAGGCCTTCGGGTAGTTGGTCGAGGTACCAAGAACATTCATCGACCGCCCGAAATTTGCTTCATGATTGGATCAAAATGGGCTGGTCGTTAGAATAAGGTATAGACCTTACCACAGTAGCCCATGCACCTCCGTGGTGGAATCCTCCCCCAAGGACCCGGCATCTCCCCATGCGCGTGCCCGCAACAGTCTACTTGTGGTTGCAAGACTTGTCGGGTGGGCAAGAGCGATTCGGGTTCGGGGACATACATGGAGGTGGAGATCTGCAATATGGATTCGTAACTGCCTGCACATATGAATGGGACTGTAGTGTGGCTGATTGACATACATTCATCTTTGGTCCTTTGGAAACTATTTCTTCAGCGTATTTGAGGGCCCAGTGCCAGAGAATGTCTCGGTTTGAGTAACATAGCTGAGTCTGATAAATATTGTATGCTCGAGACGAACGGAATCCTGCAGCCAACGCGCGAAGATGACATAGTGAGGACTACCTTTGGCAACGACGGAGGGTTTCACCTTCGCATGGTTCAACATGGCAGTCGCAGTCAGCGGGAGATACAGTCACAGCCACCGTTGGTCCTGCTCACAATGCCAGTGGCTCGTGCGATCTACGCTTCTATTATCTTGACCCACCGACAACACTTTATTGTGCAAAACCTGTCCTTTCGTCATATGGACCACCATGACCCTCGGACAACTTTTACCATGTGAAAAATGACGTCGATGACTCGGGATGCATTTGGCGCAAGCCGAGAAAGGTTGAGCACACCGGACCAACGCACGATTTGGTCGAGGGCTTCGGTTCTCCACCCTTCCTTGGTCGCAGACGTTGGCTTTCAGCACCACAACGTGGTGTCCTTTCTGGTGTTCACGGGTGCATTGATCTCATTGTTTGATTCCATCGAACTTTTCAGTAACTGCACAAAGCTTGGAGTTGGGGTGATGATAGAGAGCCCACATAAGGGATATTACTGTAGATGCGATGTATGGTGTATCCCACCATGCCCCTTTCTTGTGTACATCCAGTGAGTTTCAACGTACTTTCTTCGAGACACATTCTAACAAACTGTTTGTACGACGGTCTCCATCACTTTGGTTTCTGCAAAGTTTAGTCCATGATTCTCCATCGCATCAACACATCCTCCAAACTTTGCCCTCGTTCAGCATCCGTATGGCCATACCCATGAGATGCTGACCTTAATGGTGGTGAAGAATCACCGTGCGAGAGCCATTGGTCAATGTCAGTATCTTTGGTTATATATCTCGTGTGCCCACTTCCGCTGACAATTCAGGCCATCATCCTGTTGAGCGGGAAACACTCCAGGAGTTTCCATCTTCCTTTTCCAGTTGAACCTCCTCCGCAAATTGTTTGACCCTTCTCTCCATTTCTAGAGTGCTTCCTCGGGTATGTTGGGCCTTGGTTCTGAGCGAAGCAACAACTCGATGGTATGTATGGTCGGCTATCATCCAGACATGTCAAGTTGTCACACGAAACCGATGACATGGTGCTGTTGGGGGGGTCCTTCGATTATGAATTACTCATTTCGCAGTTGCTAGCATCATTCACGCTCATATCAGTCGGGATTAACTGGACCCACACAGCGAGAGAGGGTTCATGTCGTTTCCCTTTCACCCACGTCTTTGTCGCTCATCCACCATTCGTACATGTTCTTCATTCTTTCAAGTTAGTCTCAAAGGAGAAGGAACATCCGTGACGTTCTCTCGTCGTTGGAATCATGCAGCCTTTGTGAAGGGAGGAGGGACTGGCAGCAACGTACTGTCCCATAATGGGCAGGTTTGTTTCATCGCATGGTTTGATTGATTCTTTGGGAACTACACACAGCACGGAACTAAACACTTTGGCCAGTACCTGGAAGCGTTTCATTTCCTCACTGACCTTGTGCAACAGTTCTTTCGCGGGTGGAAATCATCATTTTGGCAGATGGGCGCGGACCCCACATGGTGAGAAATCCGACAGCGATTACACCATTGGCCTTATCTTGGGTCGTTAAACCACACATGGCCACCCCTATGACATCACTTCCCCAGGGATTTAATACGCAGAACTGTGCAAGGTAGTGTCCCATATCACTATTCTAGTCAACCATAGGCTATAGCCTGGCTTACGTCACTCGCTGTTGCGCCGTGATATTCCCTGGTTTTACTAGAATGTGTCACCGCATATCATGTTGCAGAGCCAGGCGAAAAACTGAACTCAAGGAGAATCATCAGCACTGAGCATCTATCCAGGAGCCTGGCAGTGGGTAGGATTGAAGCAGATAGGTGAGTACGCGCCCCATTCCTAGTTTTCCCTTTTTTCTCTTGCGATATGGATCTCGGTGGGCTTTAATTCGGCCATCCCGTCGTGGCATCTGACTACCTGCACCACTATATATTCCGTTTATCTTTCCACGGCCTTATGGATCGTGTAGTCCTTCCAAAGGAAACAGGGACATTCATACCGCCACAATGCAATACCTTGCCCATCCGTGTGTGCCTCATTCCATTACTTCAGGAACTGTGCAGAACACAGAGTTGCACCGATCATAGGGCCTGGGAAGTACTCATTAACCCCACTTCCTGCTTATCGTCGATTTGTTTCGTCTGTTGCTTCATGTGCAATGTTCACGCTCTTTCGGAGATGGCATCAGAGGGAAGACATTCTTAGCATCAGGTCACTATTAATCTCAGAAGGGTCACATTCTACATCATCGACAATACTGAGATTTTCACGCTGTGCAGTGGTATTCAAGATTCACCCACCAAACGCCATGTTAGACTAGTACATTGAATCGCGGGCCATGTCGCCATTCATGGAACTAGGGGGATACACAGCAGCACAACACTGCCTTTTTGATCCTCGTTCCCGTACTCGGATGGCGTGGCCATAGACAAACCTATTAAGGGTATATTTTTTTATTTCTCAGGGAGACACTGCTAAGAGTCCACCCACATGAGTACTGGTGCCTATAGCTGAGCGTGGGGGTAGGACGGATGCTTCAATTAAACCTTGAGCAGGTGACTCCGTGACACTTTATCCACAGAAATGCACTGCAAAAGGATTGGATGAAATTTTAGAATATACAATCTGGCGCAAACGCCCTTTGTTGTCTCGACAATCAATCGTTTCACTCCGCATGCGGGACTGAAGGATGTGGGATATATAACTGACGAGGGGATGCACCGCCAAACGATTGGCAATATCTACCCTTCAACTTTGGCTCTCAGTGACTCAGTTTCTATTCGTAACACATCACCCCATTTCAAGTATCTCGATGTCCTCTGATTTACAAGCCGTCGCAGAGGTCATCCAGACAAACAATTATATGTCCCGTACAGCCATTTATGCTTTTGTCTGTCTATTAAACTGATATTGAATCCTCACAGTCGCTATTGTCACTGTTGTCCTATATGACTATCGTGAGTGATGCTTATCGTTCGGATACCGTTACACTCTGATGTGATCATGTCATATAACTCTACTGGCACTTCAGTCCTCACATTTTCAAACGAGGTGTGCTATTAGTATTAGTCTGTCCTCCACATTGCACACACCAGCTGACATCGTTGAAAGATCGATTATGTTTGGGTAAGGATGATATAATTTTCAAGTAGCTTGCTATGTTCATAGCTGTCTGATAGCGCAGAAAGTGGACCTATGTCTCTCTGGCCTTCATTCTTGTGCGTATACATGCTTCCAGCAGTCCGTTGTGCGTGCTCTGGGTTGACAGTACAGTAGGTCCGCTATCTCGGCCTTTCTACTGCAGTGTAGGTGAACCCATTCTATTGTGAATTACGCACTACACAAGCAATGGTCAATCTTTGGTCTAGTCTCAGTGGCCTTGGTATGTCAGAGGTAGTTCGCTGATTAACGTGGCCAATCGAATACATTTGAAGCGGGTAGCACTTTTGTCCCGGGCCCTATCAAAGTCAGGTATTCTACACCCATCTTTCCATCAGTGCTGACCATCCTCCGATAGACGTATGATATTCATCCAGATTTAATATTGTAATTATGACAGTTTCATAGGTGTAAGCAAATCGATTCACTGCTCACTACATGATCATTACCGTAATACATGGATATAACCAAAGGCATCGCAATGGAACTGATAGGCGCATGGGGATTTACAATATTTCGTAATGCGGCTGACTGTGAGTCCCTGTTCTCCCTCGTTTCATTTGGCCCAGATCATGGCGTCAATTCTAGTGGTAATGGTATTGCGAGTGTATGCAATGTGGAATCGATCCAAAACGATCCTTCGGATCCTCCTATTTATTTGTGTTTCACAACTTATTTGTTCCTTCATTTTCTCGGGCCTGTATTACAACCTGAATACACTCTCAGGTATGTCTCAAACCAATGGCGTACATCACTTCAATCTCATGAAAACACTTCCGTCCCCTACACCCTTTCCTTATTCAAGCCACTCTCATCCAGATACTTGATTCCTCGTTTTGCAATTTTTCGACAAGTGAAGTGTCACTCAAGCTGAAGATGTATGATAAGATCCCGGCATTTGTCCTTTGTGTCTCGCTCGTGATTCTCGCTATCATCCCACTATTGAAGGAATCAGTTCAAATGTACAAAGCGACCAAGCATTGGCAACCTAATCAGTACATGCAACTATTCGTGAAGCATGGAATGATCTATTTCCTGGTGTATGTCACATCTTTTCGACTCCTTCACTCACTATCGTCATGTGATCCACTCTAGAATGCCTACTTAAAATACCAATCACTCATTTCTTTTCCTGATCTGTCAGGAATGCCTTTTTCAACACAGTTGTCATCGTCCAAGACGGCCTCACCTTGAACACCATCACGTTGCTCATGCTGACCTCATTGAGCTACATAACCCTCATCCCCATGATGCCCCGGTTCATCATTGCTGTGCGCAAGCTCTATGATCGTGACATTCGTGGTTCTCCTAATGGCATCGACACCGGATTCGGTGTGGATTCACAACCCTCTGTCACTCGGAATGCAGCTCTGTCTGCGATTGCATTTGCAGATGCCCCAGACGAAGAGGGTCAAGTTGTGGAAGTGGATGTATACGGATCGGAGGCGGTCCAGCTTGGTAGGTTGGGAAATGCACATGAGGTCTGAACGAGTGAACGCATGAGTAAAAACATGATCTAGCGCAGATGCATGTGCATTTGTGCCAGATGGAACGTAGTGGATGGATCTTAGCCAAGGATGACTCGGACGTTCATGTACTTTACCCATGTATGCCTCGCATTCCGAAATGTCTGTGCTATGTATTTCTCGGAATGATCTGTTGTCTCGAGGGAATCTTTCTAGTAGCGCAAGCGCGACTATGTTGCAAGATAGATTAGCACATTCCTCCAGCAGCAGTTGGGTTGTTCGCCTTCCCTGGAAGCTATCGATCAACCATCATACCCCACGGTGCTCAGCCCAAGGTCCCGTCGGGTGCTACCCTGCCCACACAGTCCTGCTCGAACAATGCCAAAACCATTATTTGCAATGGCCTCGGCCCGAAGCATCAAGATCAATCAGCCGTTTCATCCTGAGCCTGCTAGTATTCTGATTTCATATCAAGATTACTCATGAATTTGCGGACTTCATACCTCGGTAACCAGAGATTTGGTGATGATGCGTATTGGCAGAGCCTCTGCCAACATTGAAAGATCACTCCTTCTTCGGCAACCGGTCCGATTAATGGTGGATACTGCGGAAGCAATCCGGAAAACCTCGGTTTCTTTTGCCAAAAGTAACCTAGACATGAATCGCCAAGATGCCACTCGTGAGGGAATTTGGTTGACTGACATTCCTTTAAGATTAATCACGCATGCTAGTTGAACGGTCGAGCTACTGCACCATAATTTGCGTTCAAAGTGTGATATCGTAAACGTCGGGATATCTGCAAACCATTATGATAGCTTTGGTTGAATGAAGCTGGAAGTCGAGTGACGAGAGCGCCGCTGACGTCATCCTCTAGTCTTTGGCCACCAGTTTCCCTTTCAATCCTTACATCATTACGGTACCAAGGTGAGTCTTCGGAGTCACCGCGGGCACTGGCAAATTTGCCGTTGCTTCGCAGGTTGTCCTGTCAAGTCCTACAACTTTCGAGTTCCGACTGGCCGTCTCACAAAACCTCCATTCCAGACCCAATGACCAATGACTACCGTACCGGAGAGCGCGGCCATGTCCATCTTCGACGAGTATGGTAACATTTTCAGCGGCCGTGACAGAATGGATGGAGGTGAGATTCACCATGCCAGCTGCGCAGTGACCTTATCCCGCGATCAAGGAAGATAACCATGCGGAGATGGACACGAGAGAAGGGTGGTCCTGGAAGAGAACCTAGTACTTGGTGAAGTCGCCAAGGTGCAGTGCGTACACACGAGCGGTTGAAAAATCCCAGAGATACTCTTCAGCTGCGACGTGCCGAGGATGCACCGCGAGTCAGAGAGGAAAGTTCAAAGAGCCTCGGCGCCAGATGCAAGGTAACGTCATTCGTAATCAAAGTGCACAGATACGTGTCATGATGTCCCTTATTTCCATACTATGTACGTACCTCAGCCTCTGCTCTTCAACTGGAGATCTGACTAGAGGTATCCTTAATCAGGTGATCCATGCTGAAGTGGAGATTTGTCCTATAAATTGGTCCCCGGTGAAATATCCGGTTCCGAACCGGATTTGCATCGTAAATGGCAGCGGAACTCTGCCGAACCAAGCTTCGTTGCTGCCTTGGTGCATGCGGGTTCCAAATACGCCATGTCGGAAGAGACTACCACATCAGGACTTGTGGGTTCAAGGCAGGTATAAAAGCTCTTCCATCCGTCTTTAATAATTTAGACACCTCATCCATCCGCGTCCAATAATGTCACAGCCATCCCCCGGGTTTTACTTCATTCTTAGCGCGCAGGAGTCTGCGAGTGGCGGGTTCTTCGCTCTCAATTATAATGGCAACAACAGTACCGTGACCGTGACCGACTACTCGAACATTAATCCCTACCAAGTGGTTTGTCTATTTCACGCGGCCTCCGAATCCCCATTTCGAGATCCTAATTACTGGTTGCACAGTGGATCCTGGGTAACAGCAATGGCAATCCACAAACCGTCTCGCCGCTCTACGCGCAGAACCTCCAGATCGCAATGGGCGACGGCGTCATCGTAACCATTCCTGCTAATAATTACACCTGGGCCATCAGCGAGAGCAGTGGCCCCGTATACACGTTCGTCCTTCCCCGTCGTATCTTGATTTGATCAATTGAGTGACATGGTCTACTCTCAGTGTGGAAAACACCACAGACACGGTCTTCTGGGCAGTCCAGAACCCGGCGTACAGTGGGGAACCTGTCGCTCTGGTCAATGAGACTAGCAGCCTGCTCAAAGGCTGGACGTTCGTTTCTACCTATCCCTGAGCCGGGATGGTTTGAGTTCAAAACTCCCCCACGATGTTACAAGTGCACTAATAAGATGCCATCTTGATGTTGAGTGTATGTTGAGTGTATACTGAGTATATATTGATAGGATGCATGATTGGCCTAGTATTGAGTGACCAACATTCGGTGTCACGTTCAGTTTTCATTCCAGGAGAATGGAGATACTCGCTTCTAGTGGCATAATGCGACATTGGGCGTCCGAATCACCATCGAGGCATTCCACTTCCTCGTGCCACGGTCGGTGATCCATTTGGTGTCGTCTTGCAGAACTTTCTAGGCCAACAAACGGTCCTCCCGCTCGGACCATTATCAACCTATTGTCCCCCCGCCGTTTACCTTGTAAGTACTAGTTCGTTGCTAGGAATCCTAAATGATGTGTCACTTATGGATAGCCCTTGCGGATATCAATACCCGTGTCCGTTCAGAACGGCCCGCGGGTAAGTTGTGCCGGTGACGAACCAGTGATCCGTGCCAGTATATACTCTTCATCTTGCCACTGCGCTCGCCACTCCCGGCTCGCGGCCAATTCGGCGTTTCGCAATGTGGGCGCAAAAATAACATGTGTTTGCATACTTTACCGACCATCAACGTTTCAACGATGCCATCACCGACTCAGCGGAACTTTTGGGGGGTATACATGCTATTAGGACAAAGCGCTGCGGACCTGTGTTTAGAATAATGTATCCCGCTGACTCACCTTCTTGCTAGGACTGAATATGGCCAATAACCGCATTTGACGGAGCTGAATAGAATTGGGGTGCGCAGCGACTCAGGTGTGTGATCACGCCTCTCCAGAGGGGTATGTAACACGTGGAGCTGAAGAACATCCGGTCAGTTATGCTCTGATTTTGCCTAATAATTGGATGCAATAACCCACGACGATGCTGCTCCTATGGTGATCAAGGCGTTTGCTGTCAGACCATTAATCATAAATGGCACTCCGAGCGGCTTGAACTTCAAAAGCTCGCACGTGAAAACTAACACCCTTGTGTCCATATCTACACATCAGCAGTGGGTGGGAGCAGCGTGTATTTGCGGTCCTGCCGTACTGCCCAAAAATGCGTGGCGAGTATTCGAATCCTGACGCACTGGAACTGGGTGTCTTCCGTAGAACACTCCTAAGTCAGGTTCTGTGCACCTCGTCGGGAGGTGTGGCTCATATATATATGAGCCTAGGGTGTAAAGGGACACTGCAAAAGTGTTGAAAAGCATGACAATCCGTTTGGCTCGACATTATAGAACTGTGCTGTTGAGATGGCATTTGTCAAGGCGTCACGGTGATTGGTAAGACATGTAACATGTGACGTCGTGTATGCCTCAATATTATGGAGCCGGCGCAGCGGATCCTCATGAAGCGACCACGCATACGCCTGCAATCCTGGTCTAAACCTTGTACAGTAAGTCTATTCTTGCTATCACACATGTCAGATTGCACGGTCTGTGTCACTCAACCTGAGCCTCGTGACGTGTCTATAAGGAGGGCAGCGTCAGGCTTATGACAAACGTGTTAGATTCGGAAGGGGGGGAATGACATACCAAAGGTAACTAATACACAGGAACGCGGGGTTGAGTCTCACCTAGCTCATGGTGCGCTTTGTTACCTCGCATATGGCTCCTTTCCGTGTCCGTTAACAATATAGTCTACTATCCTCAGCACCAAGGGAACATTGTCGCAATATCCGGGCTAGTAGACAAACTCTCCCTCGCTGTCAGGCGTGCAATAGGGCTGTGTTTTTACTACCAGTCGATAGCAAATGTAAAGCTCACATTCTCGAGTTATGGATCGGCATGACACTTCCTGTTAAAAGTGTGCATGCCTTTCCTTCAAGTAACGTAGTTCCCAGACACAAGCTGGCTGCACCTCTGCATTCACGTCACCATGCTCGTGAGGATAGAAGGCACATTGAATATTTTAATGCCATGCCTCGGCATCACCAGTCGCAGCAGCCACCCGACTGGAGGACAGGTGGGAGGACGAGTTGGGAATGTCGTTGCAGCTCCTTGGTCAGAAGGGAATGTACATCGCGGAGTCCTTCAACCTGTCCACGAGCCTCTTCGACTTCTCCTCGCCACTCTTGCTCGACCACCACGACGATCCGATCGTGCTCAGCAACCAGATCCTCTATGTCCTTGTTCTTCATCTCAATCTCGTCTTCTTTTTGTGACAACTCGATCATTGTGGCGGCAAGCTTGTCACGTATTGAATTGAGGCCGTCTTCCAGTTTCCCGTTCCTCTCGCGCCTCCAGCATCTGGGCTCGGCTCCCGCTGCGTTCGATCGATTCCGCCTCCCTCCTCCGCTGAAGTTCCTCGATTTCCAAACCAAGTTGTGCAATCTCGTCCACTAGCTCTTCTTTCTCGTCTTCCTTTCTGAGGAGAAACTCGTTCTGGTCCTCTATCCGAGCATGTAGAGCTTCATTCTCGGCCCCGAGCTCCTCCAGCTTCCGCTGTCACCGCTCGTGCTTGTTGTTTCCCCGCCCATCAAAAGTGTCCTCACCGCGTTTCTCGACGATCTCACGGAGACGTTCGATCTCTTCTACGTTGTCCTCGAGCAAACCCCGAACGTTATCCAACTCCTCCTCGAGTTCCTCGTTTCGGAGTTCAACCCATCGTAGCGCATCTTCATCAGCTGCAGACATGCGGCCTCGCCGTAGTTCTCGAATCTCGTGTTCGCGTTCCTGCA
>JBBPLN010000683.1:0-14977 GCA_038089815.1 Sutorius eximius
CCTCATTTATCTCTTGACATGCCTACCCTGCTGATGACTTTTTGCCAAGTTTCTCCTCGAATCGGACGACCATGTTGTGTAGGATTATGCAACACTGCACCCAGTGCATGGTGTACCTCATGTCCTCTGGAAAGTGAATCCAAAGGCAAAGCTCCTGTAATGACTAAAACCGGCCTTTTAGGGCCACGAAGGCATGTTCTACACAGACGTGAACCTGGTGTTGTCCCATGAATGATTGGATTCAATTACCTACAAGGTATGTACCTTTGACAGGTGACAATTAAATACCTTTTGTGGCTGTGACAGCGGCATGTTTTGGATGCTTTTAAAAGGTATGACACACCATGGTCGCATTGGATATGTGCTGTCCACCCAAATCCAGTGACCCTCAGAGATCAGGTCTGGCTCCTGTCCCAGTCGTGTCCCTTGGAATGTGTACGCATCATGGACGCTGCCAGGATGCCCCAAGCCATAGTCAACTACAAGTAGGTTGTACGGCATAACGACAAGCTGATCATTATCAGGCCCATTGAACAACTAGATGCACCATTTACTTACTTGGCAATTTAGTGAGTATCTCCCTTTTTGGTCAACAAACATGTCACCATACAGTGACAGCTTTTCAAATATGTTGAAGGTCAAGCCATCTGCCGCAAAAATCCCACCCCTCCATGCTTCGCACGATTTCGCCTCTATGAACATATGTGCCAATTCTGCATCCACCAAATCCACTGTAGGGATGGAAAGGAACGTGTTGTGTTGTGCAAGAATTGCCACCATTGTGTGGTTCATACAATTCACCACTGAGCCAATGCTTACACCCACCCATTGAGTGACATCCTCAGTCATTATGGCGTTTCCATAGTGGCCTGCACAGTTCAAAAAGATTGCAAGTTGAATCGCTATCAGCAGCTGTGGGCTATTTGATCCCAACCTGAAGATGTTGTGATCGCTGATTTGATCAAGTATACAGTCGAAGATATCTGGATCCATGTGGACTTTCTTGTGAAATAGGTGGGGCCAGAAGCGGGCAAAGTGGTCAAGGAGAGGGAGCTGGGATGCACACATTGGCAACACAGCTATGTGATTCAAGGTGCACAACTTTTCTACCTCATCACAGAGTGCCCTAATTTCCCCAAGGAGCACACGATAGCGAAGATCTCTTGTGGCCCTCGAGTTGATTGAGTCCACAGAGTTGGATTCACTTTTGGATTCAAGATTGGACAGAAGGGGGGTGAGAGGTGTTGGGGGCGTGATGATGATGACCTTGTCATCCAGTTCATCTGAGTCGTATTGATACTCCGGTTCTTCCAATCAGGAGCATAAGTTCTCAATCCTAGTCATCAGAACATTGTATTCTAATTGATCAAGATCCATTAGTAGTTTTTTTCTTTGTGACACACAAGGCATGGTGGAGGGGGATGCACTTTGGTTATCTGATGCTCGAGTACATGTTCTACTACCTGATACATTTTTATTTTTGGATTTGAAGACTTCCGAAGACTCAGTTTGATCTGAGCGATAAGTTGTCACGCAGCCACGGTGGATCTCGGTCCGGTGCTTGGCATTGGTTCGGCACAGTCACAGTTTCAATTTGATCACTCTAACAGGCCTACTTCAGATTCCAATAATAGCCTCGTAATAGCCCCGGCATAGCCTCAGAATAGCCATTTTGAGTACCACTACTAAGTAGTCGCTCCAATGCCCCAACCGATATTTGACATTCCACTGACACGCATCTCACAAGCCATCCATTCAAGGTTGCAAGTGTCCGAATCTACTATTCTTTCTTGCATGATGCTGGACTGGTCTATTACCATAAACCCCCCCGACGCGAGGAGCACCATCGACCGGCGCTAGATGGTTTTGAATGAAGCGGAGGGTCCCGCGGGCTATCATGGCAATTACTATACTGTGACGCTTGTGGTTACTCCGATCTGAGCGGTACGCCCCAACGTACCATCCAGTGGTTAGACATAGTGCACACGCTGAGATCGACCATCCAGGTCGCCGCGAGTTTTTCCTTGGCATGAACCATGGAATGATCGAGACAACTTGCACCTTGGAATCTAGCTTGGTTGTGACGAAATGAAACGGAGCCCATGTCATGAGTCAATACGGAGGTCTGCAACGATTCTCTAATATAGACTCCAGGCGCCATCAATGCATCAGCGTTAGTTTCTAAACTGCACGGTGCATCGAATAAACATGATCAAACCATTCAAAGGATGTATTCACATCATGTTGCCCATACAAGTAGTGAAACCACATGAGCTAGTGGAGATGTTAACAACCCCCACCGACGACACTTTGACAGTTTATAACCTGGCGGCTTGTAACACATACGACGAAGAGTTCCTCGACTTGACTTTGTCCAGATCCACATGTGTGACGGGTTTGCATTCGCATCCGTGATTATATCCCAGCCTAACCGAATGTAAGGGACGCACAGTCAGCAGAATAGTAATGCATGCCTTGTCCTTCCGTCGACGCCACCAGATTCGAAAAATTCAGGGCGACGCATAAGACTGACGACCACCGCGCCACCGATACCGATATTGTGTACGAGGCCATATTTACTACCTTTGTCCGTGATGAAAAGCCCCGGCGCTTGCATTTGACCAGCCCCTACGCCTACAATGAGTATAGGTATGATAGACACTAATATGTTGACCCACAATCACGGAGTTGCACTGTCGATGAAAATTGAGTTATGGAAGGCTACATGAAGATGGGAGGGTGGACATACTTGTGATGTAGAAATGCATGCCGAGACCCGTGGCGCCGAGCGGGTGCCCCTTAGCCTCCAACCCGCCGCTGGGATTTACGACGTACTTGCCACCATACTGCGGGTAGAAGAAAGCATTCAGAAATCTTCGACGGAAGCCATTCGTAATCTCACTGTGTTGTCACCGTTCTCTACCAGCTTGTGTGCTGCGTCGGCGGCGCAAAGTCCAAGGGCAGCGTACGTGATCAGCTGAGAAGCGAGGCTATCAGACACCAAGTCAAGCAACCCAGAAAAAAATCTACGTACTTCGTTAGCAGCGAAACAGTCGTGGAGCTCCACCACGCCGACTTCGTCTCGTCCTTTCCCAGGTGCGAATCCAGCCTGCGCAAAGACCTTATCGGCGCATCGTTTTGTCATACCATACCCTACCACTTCCATCGGACTCCCAGACTCGAAAGCAGCTGGATGATCTGTTTCGAGTGCTTGTGCAACTATCTCAATGGCCTGGTTCTCGAGTTTATGAACATGAACAAAGTCTTCTGATGCAATGATGCAGCAGGCTGCACCGTCCTATATGCACAACACAGTTAGTGGTAGCTAGGAAACACGGTTGTAAAGTTTACCGATGTAGGGCTGCACATAAACTTGGTCAGCTGGTTGTTGATCTTTGGCGAATTCAAAATCTGTTCCTCGGTCCATCCGCTCCGGAATTGTGAGTATGGATTGTTGAGCGAGTGCTTGTGGTTCTTCGCGGCTATCGTACCATCGTTCTTTAGCAACTAGAACAAGCTACGGCACCAACCACAGGAAGCAGAACGTCAAACACAATGGTACTCACCGATCTTGGCGAAATGAGTGATATCAGCGCCGTACTTCTCGCAGTATTCCTGTCCTGCATTGGCAAACATCCGCGGGGCGCCTGGGCCAAAGTTCTTCCCTGTCTTCGAGTCAGATTCCAATTCTTGAGTTTTGGTGCCGAATAATACAATTGGGGATACGCGATCGGGGAAGTTGGTTCCTAAACTTCCTGAAGCCATACGCTCGAACCCAAGAGCAAGTGCGCACTCCGCAAGGGATGACTTTACCACGTTGTTGGCGTTGAAGAGCGCAGTGCTACCGGTGGAACAATTGTTATTAACATTCGTGATTGGTATCCCAGTCATGCCGAGGTTGTAAAGAGCACGCTAGATGAACGGAGACGTGTAACAATTACAGACAGCCCTGAGTAGGAAGGAGGGCTGACCTGTCCACTCGTCGAATCACCATAGCAGTATCCAACGAAGGCAGTTTCAATCGCGTCATATGTGATACCTCAAACACGAGGTTATAAAGGATTCTCCCCATTTGAACCGTCGAAGCGGAACAAACCTTACCTGCATCGAGCAATGCCTTTGTTGCGGCCTCTAGGCCCATCTGAGGAATGCAATAATTTAACTATATGAAAATAGTCAATATTGCATCCGCCAAAACTCACGTCTTCTGTCGTTCTCAAACCTCTGGGCTGTGGAGTTCACGGCGCATTCCGAAAGGCCATGACAGTAAGTGAGCCCTTCCCGAGGACAAGTGACAAGCAGGTACCTTGATGAAGGCGGTGCATCCACATCCAACTATGAAGGTCCGTCTGAACTTGTTGTTTGTCATCTTGACCATTGACGAACTGTGGAGGTGCAAGATAAGCCTGGGGGTACAGCGGTGGGGAAACCATACCCGGGTCTCGCCGGTTATTGTTTGGTTCCGGCCATCAAACGGTCTCGCATTAAAAAGAACATCGCGCAGTTACTGTAAACGTTGCTCCGTGCAGATCCAACTGGATGGCGAGGGTTGGCGCTTCGCTGGCTAGGTCCAGCGCAGTCACCGCACGGGAACGACAAAATTGCTAGTGGATACTCGAAAGGGAGGTAGCTCGGATGGTCCGTGGGAATACTCGTTTGCAGCGAAGCCTTCCTACTACTCCCCAACCCACTGGCACCTCCCAAATCTACGCAACCCACCATTTGTTGGGTAGCATACCCATCACACCTTTATGGTCACTGCTATAGCCAACTCCCTTCGACTGTTATTGTGGGTAGTTCACCTAGATGGCCCTGGAAGGGCAGCGGTCGGAGTAGCGGTCAAACCTCTTGACGAGAACTTTCGTAGGCTCGAAACCGCACCCAATCCCTGCCGTCCCTGCACGTAATGTGCCGAGACCGGCCTAGTCTATCGCACGGCCCTGATCCTCAGAGCAACGTGTCCGACGGACGTACCGAACAGGATCGACAGCCCGTCCAGTTACCTTCCCTCGCACACTGACCAAGAACCACGAAGCTCGCGACCTAGTTCCCCCCAAACTCATGATATGTGAAGATTTTTACAGGCAATCGCGCCGGGCAAAATCGCTGAAAGTTCGACTGCAGGTCAACGTGTATATAGTCTACAAGTTGAGATGCTATCTTTTGACGTCACACAACCACTTCCTTTGCACCCTGGCTTCATAACCTAGCCATACCTGCTTCAAACACATATTTTGATGCCTTTTTCGCATTAACCCTGTCTAGTTCCGCTCTCGTGATTGGCCTGCATTCCGAAGCATGATTATAACCAAGCCTGGTGATCAGCACAAGCATTAACTTAAGTGACGGATCAGAGAATCTTAGGGAAGCACCTCGTTCGACCATCTTCACCTCCCGCTTTGAAGAATTCGGGTCGGCGCAATAGACTGATGACTACCGCGCTACCGAGACCGATGTTATGAACGAGGCCGTACTTTCCACGCTTGTCTGGGGTATCGAACAAATGAGGTGCTTGAGATTTTCCAGCCCCTGTGCAGTCGCGTGAGCGAAAGGGATGTGATGGAATATGTGGGTGACAACATACATTCACGCAATTGCACTAAAATTATGATTGACTTAGCGGACAGAGTATGGAAGGAGTGCACAACGCGTACTCGTGATGGAAAACATCATCCCCAACCCGGTGGCGCCAATAGGGTGGCCCCTTGCTTCAAGCCCACCGCTTGGGTTGATGACATATTTACCGCCATACTATGTCAACAGAAAATCGCACAACGTCTGAAAAAAAGGCAACGTTGCGCTTACGGTATTGTCACCATCCTCCACAATCTTGTGAGCTGCTTCTGGCGCACAAAGTCCCAAGGCAGGGTATGTAATAAGCTGATCGGTGTCATTGTGTGACTGTCATTGTCAAATGCATGGGAGACCATCACACTCACCTCATTCGGAGCAAAGCAATCGTGCAACTCAATCACACCAAGCTCATCCCGGCCCTGTCCCGGCGCGAACCCAGCCTGCTGAAACACATTGTCTGCGCATCGTTTTGTTAGCCCATACCCAGCTAGTTCCACGGCACTTTCAGAGTCGAATGCAGCTGGACCGTCCGACTCGAGTGCTTGCGCAACAATTTCGATGGCCTGGTTCTCAAGTTTGTGAGCACGGACGAAATCTTCCGATGCAACTATACAACAGGCCGCACCATCCTGGGTACCCATCATAGAGATACCATGTGAGTGTTTGTGAAATCCAAAGAATTGGTAGCCTTACAGACGTAGGACTACACATGAATTTAGTGATCTCCTCAGTAACCTTGGGTGAGTTCAAGACTTGTTCTTCTGTCCATCCGTCCCGGAATTGAGCATATGGATTGTTGACAGCATGCTTGTGATTCTTGGCAGCTGTCATATTAGGAAAACATTTCGTCACGGCAATGGCTACGCCGCACACGAAACCTATAGCGCACCGATTTTTGCAAAATGTCCAATGTTTGCGCCATACCTGGCGCAATACTCCCGTGCGGCGTTCCCAAACAACCTGGGGGCGACAGGACCAAAATTCTCGCCAAGAGTGTCCTCCAACTCTACAGTCTTCAAGGCCCACAGAGCAGTTGGTCCAAGACGGTCTGAAAAGCGGATAACGAAGCTCCCTGATTCCATACGCTCGAATCCAAGCGCAAGAGCGCACTCCACAAGGTAGGTCTTGACGGAGTTCGAAGCGTGAAACATGGCTGTGCTTCCAGTAGAGCAGTTGTTGTTGACATTTGTTATCGGGATACCGGTCATACCAAGACCGTAAAGTGCGCTCTGGACAGGGAGGCTGCTCGTTAGCTACCACGTTCTGGAAGATACATGACAGTGAACCCACTTGGCCACTCATCGAGTCACCATAGCAATATCCGACAAATGCAGCCCCAACATCCTCATACCTTATGCCTGGAAAGCTATACTTCAGCATGACTACGGCAAGCAAATTTGGCGGTTACCTGCATCAAGAAGAGCCTTTGTAGCAGCTTCCAAACCCATCTGATAGGTAGATGTGCATCGAATCTGAGCAGGCAAGAGCGTAACAAGATCTTACCTGTTCAGTTGTTCGCTCGCCCCTGGGCTACGGAGTTCATGTTCATGAACTATTTCCTTGGTCGCAAACAACTAAGTGGGACCCACCTTGACGAACGCTGTGGAACCACAACCAATGATGAATGTCCGCCTGAAATTGGAGGAGGGCATAGTCGTTGATGATAAGAGTGATTCCGTAGTAATCGGGGGTAGAGACACTTGGTACTTGTCGCTTCAATGAATTCCCGCCTCGTGATGACCAGGAAGCATCCTATACCGGTACTGCATGGGAACAAGCAAGCGCATGCAATTGGTGACAGTGAATCTGAAAACATCCGTTCGTCGTGGGTGGTGCACGGATGTATACGGTACGTTTTCGAAGGGAAATCAGCAGTCCAATCACCTCAATCATTCGAGTCCCGTCCAGTCATCCTGTGGTTGTAACCAAACGAACATACCGTTGTGCGGCCTAATTGAAACGACTTAGTTTCAGCTCATCGTCTTGTCGTGATGAAACGAACAAGTTGTCACCATGGCCGATTCCGATCCCGAAGCCCGCCCGCGCCCGGTGCATCACTAGATGTTATGTAATAAGCCAACTCACAGATGCTGGCAATCGTACTCGTCAGATACACGAACACGCGCAAGATTGCATTCCGAATCCCGAGGATTAACATCCCCTATCGTTCTCAGACTGCTGGGGTTTGTAATCCAAGGAATGCTCAATGAGGAACTGGGAAGTGCAAACCGTGAGTTGATGCCAACGACAACATGCTTGCGGTGTTATCGGGACCCGACAAAAGGTTAGCAGGTGTCACCGTTATCCATCGGCGACAGCGGTCTGCCGGCCTCCACGAAGACTAATTACTGCGAAGCAAATGACACTGCGGTGGTCGAAATTGTACCCACTCATATACAATGGTCCTCCAACTACTAACAAGAAATGCAGCGGTAGCGTACGAGACACCGTCTCAATGGGATTCTTACCTCGAAATCACAATCTTGCCATACCTGCTTGGAACACGTATTTCGACGATTTTTTCGCCTCGGCCTTTTCCAGGTCCACGCTCATGATTGGCCAACACTCCGAACCATGATTATACCCCAGCCTGGCCCCGTTCCGGTCACGGATCAGCAGGTGCCATAACATCATACGCAAGACACACCTCGCTCGGCCGTCCTCACCGCCGGCTTTAAAGAACTCGGGACGACGCAACAGACTGACAACCACAGCGGCGCAAAGACCGAGGTTATGCACAAGGCCGTACTTTCCACGCTTGTCGGGGGTATCGAACAAGTGAGGTGCCTGAGATTTCCCAGCCCCTGCCAGTACAGTGAGAGAGATCGTCGTAAAACAGTGGGACAGAACGTACACCCACGTAATTGCACTAGAATTATAATTGGTTTAGGGCTAGAGACAGGGACTGCGAAAGAAGGACGTAAAACATACTCGTGATCGAAAAATGCATTCCCAGCCCCGTCGCGCCAATCGGGTGGCCTCTTCCCTCAAGGCCACCGCTTGGATTGATGACATATTTCCCACCGTACTATGTCAACTCAGATTTCCTATTGTCTGAGAAAAGACAACGTTGATCTTACGGTATTGTCGTCGCCCTCCACAATCGTGTGAGCTGCTTCTGGCGCACAAAGTCCTAAGGCAGGGTACGTGATGAGCTGATCAAAGTGATTTCCGTCATCGTCAAACCGTAGCGGGAAATCGTCACACACCTCGTTTGAGGCAAAGCAGTCGTGCAACTCAATCACACCAACCTCATCTCGACCCTGTCCCGGTGCGAACCCAGCCTGTTCAAAAACTTTGTCCGCACATCGCTTTGTCATCCCGTAGCCGACCAGTTCCATGGCACTTTCCGAGTCGAATGAGGTTGGGTCGTCCGTCTCGAGTACCAGTGAAACAATTTCGATCGCCTGGTTCTCGAGTTTGTGAGCGTGTACGAAGTCTTCTGATGCAACTATACAACAAGCTGCACCGTCCTTGGCACCCCCAGGCCGTCATATCAGCATTTGCGAAATACAGAGGACCAGTGACCTCACAGACGTAGGAGTGCACATGAACTTGGTAAGCTCTTCGGTTACCTTGGGTGAGTTCAAAACTTGTTCTTCCGTCCACCCGTCCCGGAACTGGGCATACGGATTATTGACAGCGTGCTTGTGATTCTTGGAGGCTGTCATATCAAGCATGGATCCGTTCTCAGCAAGCGCCACATGATGGGACACCGTACACGGGATCCAGAGCGTACCAATTTTTGCAAAGTGTCCAATGTTCGCGCCGTACCTCAAGCAATACTCTCTCCCGGCGTTCCCAAACATCCTCGGAGCCACGGGCCCAAAATTCTCCCCAATTGTTTCCTCCAACTCCAAGGTCCTCAACCCGAACAAAGTTGTCGGCCCCAGACGGTCCGGAAAGTGGTTAACGATGCTCCCGCGGGCCATGCGTTCGAATCCGAGCGCAAGAGCACACTCCACAAGGGAGGTTTTGACAGCGTTGGAAGCATGAAGAAGGGCTGTGCTCCCGGTGGAGCAGTTGTTATTGACGTTCGTTATCGGAATGCCAGTCATGCCGAGGCCGTACAGGGCACTCTGCATCGAGTGTTTTGTTCATCAACTACAAGTGCCGGAAAAAAGGAAAGCTCACTTGGCCGCTCGTCGATTCGCCATAGCAATACCCAACAAAAGCGGCCTCGACATGGTCGTATGTTATGCCTCGATGGTCATGCGTTATTGCATCTCTATATACTACTAGGGGATTTTAGTCTCCCTTACCTGCATCAAGCAGGGCCTTTGCCGCGGCTTCCAAACCCATCTAATGGGCAAACGTACGTCGGATCCAGGACAGGCTAGAAAGAGGCGCTCACCTCTTCGGTGGTTCTCTCGCCTCTGGGCTAGAAGTGAGTCATGGTGAGGAATTTCTTCGTCGATGACAAGTATTAGGTGAACGAGAAGTACCTTGACGAACGCCGTGGAACCGCAGCCAATAATGAACATTCGCCTGAATTTGCAGAAAGGCATGGCCGTCAGTGATGGAGTGGGTCATCTATGTGCGGACATGTGGACAGCTCGGGGGTGCAACTTATCCTTTCCAAGGATGATACAGCTATGTGCTTCCAGTATGGGCAACGTATTAATGAGCGCTGAGTTGTGCCATATTGCATGATGATGGATTTCGTAAGTGTGGATATCTAATACTTGGTTATCACGAGTTGTTTGTTTGCCCTCGGGCCTATTGCCATCAGTGGCTGCCTCCTAATTTGAATCCATCGAGCACGACGTGGAGTCAAGAATGGATATCCTCCGCCCCGGCAAACAAATATACTATCAACCTCCGTACCACCTGATTCAAGCCGCGTTATCACCATCCTTCTCGGGCATCGTTTTAACTCACCTCCACATTCACGCTGTTCCCGATCAAACGATACTTTGACTTCGTCGACACCCTTGGCGGCCATGTGAAATTGACGAAAGCCGAATTTGTATCAGTAAAGTGGAAGATCCGGAGGAGTTCTGTGGGTGTAAAATATCGGAGGCAAAGGGGATCTAATATGCGCACGGCGTTTTCGTCGCCGCTTGCACGTGCAGCGAGAAACGAATCGAAAACCTCTGTGGTCTAGACGAGGTGGGCGAGGCCAATCGGTTTATTGGAAGGACGCACGTCGAGGTTTTCGTTCATCTGGAGAATCGAGCCAGCACGTTCCACGAGTTGAGTGTAACCTGATGCTTTGTGAATGATCAGTTTGCAAGACATCAGAGCACGCTTGCCTCTTGTGAAACAGCAGGTTCTAGTGCTAGATGGTAGCACGATGTCAAACAGGCGGCCCCACTTGTTCAGCACACGGTCTGGGATCTTGAACTGGGTAAGCGTCTCCTTGTCCGCCGTCAAGTCCATATATCGCCTCAGATTTACTGATGTTGCGTGCAACGTCTGCGGGGATTCGCTGTCAAGTTCATGGTGTGGTGGGATATGATCAAGCGGATGATCTGACTCGGTCGAATCAAGGCCGACAAACTTCAGCGGAGAGAGCTTTGCAAGTAGGTAATAGCGCAACCGCGAATTTGGGATACCAAACTGCAGTGGGTTCAATGCGAACTCTGCGGTGACATAACCGAGTCTGTGCAGGGTTGATACGAGATGATGACGCGCTGAAGACTCCTTGTGTCGGATTCAGAGAGGATTAGCTGGACGCTTGCATTATCACCCACTTGGAATCCTGCCACGTTCTCTACAAGCAAGTAGCGTGGATGCGCGTCGTTTGCCGACAGTTCTGGCAAGACGTCGTCTATGAGATGTAAGAAGGATCGCGCGCGTGGATCGGCTGCTCCCCTGGCCAATGGGTTGAGTACAGTGTATGGTTGGCATGACGGCAATAGAAGCCACAGATTTGCTTCAAGCCGAGAGAGATCTGCAGCGGTAAGCATTGCGATATCTGTCTATTCGGTATCAGCCAGCCTCGCTCCTGCCCGGCAGTGCGTTCGATGGGGAGAAACCGACCTTGTGCACAACCTCCGTGCCAAGGTTCGCGCCATACACTTGGCACGCGGTCTGGTCCCAGTCATAAGCAGCTACTACGGTTGCCCCTGCAGTGCCACTGCGACGGAGCGCGAGATGTAGACCTCCTGAGAAGACGGATGAACCCAAGAGAGAAGATTCGGCTTCTAAACACACCTATTCCGCTGTAAAATTCAATGGCGCGTACCGCTCTCTGCGAATCGTGCGGCATAGCAACCTGACCGAGGCCAATCTCGTCTCCCCCAATCATTTTGCATTATGTCAGCTAATTGACCTCGCCTCGTTCCTGTCTTCTAAGAGGTCGTCTCGTCCAAGTTTTCTCTTCTCTATTTCGTACATCGTCGGTACCGGTGCACGCTCATCGTCACGGTTAGCACACTCCACACGCAGCCCGGACTACCGATATCGTCAGCCAGCCGGGCACACCGGTCCATGGATGCGCATATGGATCCGGACGCCCACATCTCAGACGACGAACAGGGAACATCTCCGGTCTTGTCTCTTTCCCAGGCGATCACCCCGGAAAAGTCCAAGTCGAGAGGTTTTCTCGCAGGGCTCGCTGGATGGCCATCTTACTTGGACATGTACACTCAAGCCCCTGGATGCGAGGATAATAGCGGTCTGCACCAGCCTGGCAATCTCACGAGGTGCGTCGATCTTTATTTCCCTCTGTGCATAGCCATATAAATCGTGGCCTTGGGGATGGTGTAGCGATTTCTCCTCAGGGTTGGCCCACCAACTGGCAGCGCCCCAAAAGTCAAGTCACCTCCCCACACCGCAAAGGTATGTACCCACCCACCAGACCCATTTTTCGGACATCCTTTGTATTTCCCAACATTTTGTACCCTTGGTCTTGGTCTCTCGCTATGCACATGGTTGACATGAGGTCGCTTCAGCCCTGGAAATATGGCATCTTATCTCCTTACGAGAACTCCCACCTCCATGCAAAAGTAAGTTACTCATCATGTTAGGGGTTCCCGGTCACTGACAACCGGGGGTAGTTTACAGCCAGATATGGAGTCAGATGCGCTCCCGACAGAGTTCCTATCACATGTGTATGTCTGTTGGATCGGTTGTCTCGTATCCGCCTTACATGGATGATTGTAGGTCCTCACCACCGTTTCGACCGCATTCTATTCCAACACCAGAGCCCAGGTACGCAGGACCTTACGAAACACAGTGTAGTTCTCACGTATACACAGTCCGCTCGTAGCTTGGTCCCGCAGTAACGGACCACACCTATTATCACAGATTGCGCGTACTAACAGCCACGATGAGTGAGTCGGTTCCTTGAAAATCAGTCTACACGAAGCTTACGGAAATCACAGTGACGGCTCCCCAGCCCCAAACAAAAGAGGCGAGATACGATCTCGGTATGCGAATATACTAAACTTCAACGACGGGCACACTCAACCACTTCTAGAGCATCCACTCCGCCACGTACCCCTTCACGACAAACATCATCGCGCCCCGTGACCCCTGTATTCCAGTCTCGTCCCACCACACCTGTGCAGCGGAGATCGATCGAACAATCCCAGCCCTCGTCGTCTCGTCTCGATAGCATGCAGTCCAATGACGCCGTAACCGGCCCTCCATCACAAAGGGTAAATGATGAGCCTGGGGTTGAGGCCGCCCGTACCCGTACCCAATTGATTGAAAATCATATCACATCCGCTCAGGCAGCCGAGTCGCGCCGGCCTGACTACTTTAAACGAGCGAAACGTTTGGCACCCTCATCCAGCACAGAGACCAATAAAGCATCAGCCTCGTCCAATTTTGGAGGGAAAGACGGATCCTTATTATGGGCATCATCCAACGTGGGCATCGTCGACAGCCCTATCAAGGGGAAACGGATTGCTCTCTTCCAGGAGACGTCAGAGGAGAGTTTTGAGGAGAGTTTGATGGCTGGGGGGTACGGGCGTTATGTGAGTCAATGTTTGCATTTTGTGGCCTCACCCGGAGACTAGTGATGCCAGGGGGCTGTACTGGATCTCGCATCTGACGCGGGTCTGCTTTTAACTATCTAGCGATCTGATAGGCCGCTGTGGAAACTCGACGAGGACGTGGAGACGCCAAATCGACTTGGTGATACGATGGAAGAAGAGGGTCTTAGATCTGGGATGGTGTTGACTGAAGAGGAAAAGCGGAAGAAAGCCAGGTTAGCTGCGTTTCTTGATCCGCCACGGTCTTCCTCCACCGCCCAGCTATTCCCCGTCGAAATCGAAGGCTGCGGCAGGGTACTCATGAAGGTCGAACCCTCGGAGCCGCAGACGCCGTCCAGACCCACCCCGAGAGCGAAACGGTCGCGCAAAAGAAAGAAGATATTGGCGGACATGAAGCAGGAGAACAAGAGAAGTACTGCGGCCCCGGAAGATGGTGCGGTTGATGCGCCGAACTGGCCGGATACGGAGTTTCCATGGCGGTCCCGTTCGGTGACACAGGATGGGCTTTCGGGTACCGAGCGAGAAGAACGGCTGCGATATATTGAGAGCTTCCTTGATAGGGACTCTGACGAGGACGACGAGGACGACGAGGACGAACTTGAAGGGCATTCATCATCGAGTCGACGCAGCCCTGACGAAGCCTTTTCGCGAAGCCCTAGACTTGGTCGAGGCAAGATGTATCCACTACTTTCCCACTCCCAGGACCATCGACGTGGCTCGATGACACTTTCTGTCATTCGAGGCGATCCGGCGGACGCTAAAACGGCCCTGCTGTCCAAGAAGTCCATACGGGCCGCTCAGCTCCGCCTTCTACGCCGTCGGAACACCGGACGTGCCGCAGACAGCAATAACAACGAAACGTTGTGTATCTGTCAGGGACGGGACGACGGTCGGCCACTTGTACAGTGTGACGCCTGTCAAACGTGGTATCATCTCCAGTGTATTGGAATCCGGAACACCTCGGAGTTAGGTAGGGAGGAGGATCCCTGGTTCTGTGCCAACTGCGTCGAGGTGAAGACGCCACCGCCAGTCATTGGGCCGCTGTCGGAGCCAATGTTCGTGCCGACCAATGACGAAGAGCATAGTATTGGTGGACACGGTGGCGCTGGCATAGAAGGATATGACCCGCTGTTTCTCCACGCGGGACTCCATTCGGCGTCGGGGACGGCTTGGACGAGGTCTGCGAGGCCGCCGATGACGCCCCCGCGGGCTCAGCACGTTCTTCATGCCTCTTCAGGTTCCTCATTGGATGAACCACCGTCTTCATCGTCCCGTGGGGACCCACGAACGCCACAGTTCAACACAGCCTCGGCATTCGGAGATACGGTGCGGGTGTATGGAATGGCCCCAGGCCAACCCTCGTCGTCGACTGAGATGGAGGAGTCCCCGTTCGATCCCACGTCAACGCCATCCAGAGGGATAAGGTTCGGGTTGCCCTTCACGACACCCAAGGACGG